>PVHX01005641.1:28346-109957 GCA_004024805.1 Geosciurus inauris | reverse complement strand
CTCACGCTTGTAATCCCAGCACTTAGGGAGGCTGAGACAGGAGGATCGCGAGTTCAAAGCCAGCCTCAGCAATGGCGAGGCACTAAGCAACTCAGTGAGACCCTGTCTCTACATAAAACACAAAATAGGGCTGGGGATGTGGCTCAGGGGTCAAGTGCCCCTGAGTTCAATCCCCGGTACCAAAAAAAAAAAAAAAAAAGAAAACAGGTTACTAAGGCTGGGGTTGTGGCTTAGTGGTAGAGTGTTTGCCTGGAATGTGTGAGGCACTGGGTTCAATTCTTAGCACTGCATATAAATAAATAAAATAAAGGTCCATCAACAACTAAAAAAGAAGCAGGAAACTAATTGGGCCATTCCATCTTTAATTTTAAATAGGTGGTTCTAAACCTTGACTGATTATTGGAATCACCTGGGACTGTTTTAAAAATTCTTGTTTTGAGAAATCTGTATTCAAGTCCTTTGCCCATTTCAAAATAATATTATCCCACAAAAAGTATTTGAGGTGATGGATATGTTAATTAGCTTGATGTAATCATGGCTGCTGCTGCTGCTGCTTATTATTATTATTATTATTATTATTATTATTATTATTTGGTATTGAATATTGAACCCAGAGGCACTGTACCACTGAGCTATATCCCTAGTCCTTCTTATTTTTTTGTTTTGAAACAGGGTCCAGCCTTGAATTTGTGATCCTCTTACCTCAAACTCTCGAGTGGTTGAGATTGCAGGAGTACATCACCAGCCCTGGCTAATCATTGTACATTATACACATACATCATTATGTCATATTATATGCCATATAGATATACAATGGTAGTGAGTCAATTCAAAACTTTAAAACAAAAAACAGATTAAAGCCGAGTGCAGTAGCGCATGCCCATGGTTAGTGAAATAGGTTGCTGGTCAGCTAGATTTGATAGTAAAAGAAAATTCTTCAGCAGAAAATTTACATGCTAAATGCATCAAGTAATCAGTGATAAGAAAAAATAAAGCTTCTCTATTGTCATCTAAATATGAAGATTAAACAAATATCATTTTTAGCTTTCCTTAACATGCATATGTAATTTGGCTCTGAATGCCATTCATTATTTGGTCTTATTCCTAGATGGCATTTGGCAGCCAAAAAATGTTGGCTGATATTCATGGTCATTGAAAGAAGGGACACCTGCTTAGAGTCTCCTCAACTATTGTAACCTGGCAGCCTCAGGAACTATACCCAACTCCATCTGCTTAGGTACAGGGAAAGCCAGCTCTTTCTGAAAGGCAGCAAGCCACTGTTTTGAATGCAGCTGCTTGTGGAGATGATAATAATGAGACTCAGAATTTTCTTTAGTATTCTCAGATGATAAGTAAGGGGCCAAATTCTAATAGTAGCTTTACCACTGTTGTGTTTGAACCTGTCTTTTTGGAGCTGTATCCATTAATAAGAGGCATCCTCATCCCAGAAAAGAATTAAGAGGGAAGGTAGAACAACTGCTACTAAATCAACTTGGCCGGCAGTGGAGTGTTGGTGTTGAAAGCAAATCATAACTCTTACTTCCTATAGCCAAAACAGTGATTTAGTTCAGTTAATTAGTTGATATCAGAGTATTACCGTCTTGGCCCATGGAGGCATGGGCCAGGGTGGGAGCCGAAAACAGTGGTGCCCATACTAGGAGGCTAGAACCTGACAGATAAGGCTTGCAGATTGCCAGATGTTCTTTGACCAGAACCACCATAACATATTATCCTTGCATTGATTAACTCTGTCCATGTTCCTTAAACCTGCAGGCCTCTGTCCACATTAGTGTATAATTCTTACTTAAGTCACTCAGACTGATTAGCTAAATAGACTAATCTTCTCTAATGGTTTTCTAGCTCACTGCTTCTCTTGATCTCGATGATCACAGCTCTACTGAAAATTGTTTTCTTTGTGTTTTATTGTTTTGGGCACTCTTGAAAACTTTAGAGTCATATTTTTACTATTTCATATTAACATTATATTTTTGCAGTCTATTTTAACTGTTCATTCTATGAAAATCTGTTAATATTTCTGTAGGCAATTTGTTTTATACATATTTCTGAAATGTTAATATTTGTTATTTTACCACTTGTTTTTAATTTGATGTTGTTTAATAACATACTGTATAACATTTATAGTTTTTATGTAAGCTTCATTTTTATAGATTTTCATATGATTGATTAAATGCTACTTAAGCTTTGTCACAAGGAGGTCTGTATTATGACATTATTATTACATTCATTTAACAATCCATTTTCTATAATAAGTGTACATTTATTAACTTATAAATGTATATGGCTTTAATGGATTGATTAGAAACAAACTACTCTGATGTATACTTAGGAAATAAATATATAATTAAGACTATAATTTTTATTTTGCAGGTTTTACTTGCCACATGGCTTGAGTATAGACAAAGATGGAAATTATTGGGTCACAGATGTGGCTCTCCATCAGGTAATCCTCCAATAGGTGGTGTTCAAATAGAAGATAACAGGGTTAACTTTTGGAAAGGCTCTGAAGTTATCTAGGTCTTTTTCTGTGACTCAATAACTTTATAACAAGAAATGAATCAACCATATCCTACTCAATTTGGCTTGCTGTTACAGAGTACCACAGATTCAGTGCCTTATCAAAAACAGAAATATATTTCTCACAGATCTGGAATCTGAAAGTCTGAGATCAGGGTGACAGCATGGTAAGGATCTGGTGAGGGCTCTCTTCTGGGTTGTAGACTGCGAATTTGTCATTGTATTGTTACAGAGTAGAAAGGGAAAGTGAAATCAAGCTCTTTTGTCTCTTCTAGCAAGGGCACTAATCCTGTTCACCAGGACTTCAACCTTTTGACCTAATTGCTTCCCAAAGAACTCATTTCCTAATATCATTACACTGAGGCTTAAGATTCTAGCATATGAATTTGGGAGACACACATATTCAGTCCCTATTGATCCACATCTGCAATTTTTTTCTAGCACATCATGCAAAGAAAAGGTAATATGTAAATTATCAAGATACTCTTTCCTCTTGGGTTGGAAGACTGCTTAGGGCCAGTTGTGGAGCTTCATTAGAACATCTGTGTGGGCCCTTGAAGCTTCCTCCTTGGCTTTCTATATTTTATTTCCTCTATCCTTGAGTTTTATTTCTATTTCTTATTCTTATTTCTGTCACTTGTGTTTTACTACCTTTTTCTTCTATAAATTGAGGCAAGGGCTCTAGTAAATACATATTTATCAATAAAAAATAAACATTTTGTCCTTTTTTGGAGAAGTTATACTTAAGTTACAGAACATCTTAAGGTCTTTCATCCCAGAAAATAAGTTTTAAATTATGTTGCAAAAACATGGGAAAACTACTGGGGGAGGACTAGATCTCAGATTTCATTATGAGTCACTAAGTTGTTCTCTCAGCGGTCTTCAACATTCATCAGTAAACCTTTATTGCTGTTGTATTATCTAGAGAAGATTGTAATGTTAGCTAAGGAAAGAGAAGAAAGAAGCACAGATAGAGGCAGAGTAGCCTTTCCACATATTGGTTTCTATTCACTGTTTATTTACTGGATGGCCTTGAGC
The DNA here is from genome assembly GCA_004024805.1 of Geosciurus inauris. Taxonomy (NCBI): domain Eukaryota; kingdom Metazoa; phylum Chordata; class Mammalia; order Rodentia; family Sciuridae; genus Geosciurus; species Geosciurus inauris. Next base: position 106,384 of record PVHX01005641.1, on the reverse strand, counting down.
AAATCACATCATCTCAATAGGCCTATTTCTGAAATGAAGGAACCAGATCAGGTGATTTCTACAGTCCTGTCCAGTTTTAAGTAATTCTGTGGGAGCTAATACTCTAATTGCTTGTGCAAATGGTCTTAGTTATTTGGGTATGTGTCAATGGTAATCATACAAGTAAGTAAAGCTCTTGCTCATGTTTTAAAAGGTATTCAAACTGGATCCAGACAGTAAAGAAGGTCCTCTCTTAGTCTTGGGAAGGAGCATGCAACCAGGAAGTGACCAAAATCACTTCTGCCAGCCCACTGATGTAGCTGTGGATCCAGGCACTGGAGCCATCTATGTGTCAGACGGTTACTGCAATAGCCGCATTGTGCAGTTTTCACCAACTGGAAAGTTCATCACACAGTGGGGAGAAGGTACCCAAAAGACTCTTCATTTCTAATTGTAATTTTTACCCAGTATCACTAGGAACCAGACATTAGCCACTTTTCACATTTTTTAGGATGTAATTCTCCTCTACAGTGAAGAAAACAGGGCCACTATATGCATCCATCTGGCTTCATCACACACACACATACACACACACACATTTGTTATAAGGAAGAAAGAATGCTTCCACCAAAAGGCTTTATCCAAATGGTGAGAAAAGCTGTAATGCGTTTGTAAGAGATATTATGGAATAAACTTTTAAACCATCTCATTTTTTTTTCCTATTTTCAGATATCTAATGTTTCCTATCATGAATTTGGAAAATTGCAAAACTATAGAGTCAGACTTTAAGTAAATTTACAAATTGTGTATATGAGGCTTTCCTTTGTTCCATAGAGTCTTCAGGGAACAGTCCTAAACCAGGCCAATTCAGGGTTCCTCACAGCTTGGCTCTTGTGCCTCATTTGGGCCAGTTATGTGTGGCAGACAGGGAAAATGGTCGGATCCAGTGTTTTAAAACTGATACCAAAGAATTTGTGAGAGAGATCAAGCATGCATCATTTGGAAGAAATGTGTTTGCAATTTCCTATATACCAGGTATTTCATCTTTTTTATGTATGTTTTTATTATACTGTAATCTACCCTTAAAAAGAATTTGCCTTCATCTGCTTTTTTAAAATAAATTTGTTTCTTATTGAGGGGTTAAAGATTCCTTCTATATCATATCCTAAAATGTCTTAAAATTGTCAGTGTATTGTAAATCATTTTCAACTCAAGTGCCACTATTCTTTGTACTGAAATAATGAAGAACTCAAAAGGATTTAACAGCTGTTTATATTGGGTTTTAAATGTTCCCAAACATTGATTTTCATTTTTCCTTAACTATGATCATCTGCTCTAGTTATTACATGATTAATTTTGTCTTCATACATCATCAACAGATGGTATATGTCTGATAAAATCAGCATTCAAAACATTTCTGTTTCATATCTTTTTTAAAAGTGGTGGCCAGGGGGGCTGGGATTGTAGCTCAGCGGTAGAGCGCTTGCCTCGCGTGCGTGAGGCCCTGAGTTCGATCCTCAGCACCACATACAAAGCAATAAAATAAAGACATTGTTTCCATCTACAACTAAAAAAAAAAAAAAAAAGTGGTGGCCAGGGCTGGGGTTGTGGCTTGCCTCACATGTGTGAGGCACTGGGTTTGATCCTCAGCACCACATAAAATAAAATAGAGGTATTGTGTTCATCTACAATTAAAAAAATATTTTTTAAAAAAAGTGGTGGCCAATTTTTAAAACAAGATAAATATATAAAATAAGAGAGGTGTATATCTAAATACTAGAAGAAATAACTCATTCAATTTTTATTTTTTATTGTCAAATAGATTTTATTGACTTTAAGAAATTTCAGCCGGGTGCAGTGGCGTATGCCTATAATTCCAGTGAGGCTGAGGCGGCAAGATTGTGAGTTCAAAGCCAGCCTCAGCAACAGTGAGGCACTAAGCAACTCAGTGAGACCTGTCTCTAAATAAGATACAAAATAGGGCTGAGGATGTGGCGCAGTAATTGAGCGCCCCTGAGTTCAATCCCCAATACCCCCCCCCCAAAATTTCAAGAGTAATCCAAATTTAAAAGATATACATAATTTATATTACAACATAGCATAAGATTTCCTTAAACAATAAATGTCAGGCAACTTAAAATATAATTATAGGGCTGGGATTGTGGCTCAGCGGTAGAACACTTGCCTCGCATGCGTGAGGCCCTGGGTTCGATCCTCAGCACCACATACAAAGCAATAAAATAAAGACATCATGTCCATCTACAACTAAAAAAATATTTTTAAAAAATATAATTATATACAATTTTAAATATATATGTTGTAAAATATGTCTATACTTGTATTAAAGTAGCATTGATTCTTTATAGTCATTCCTGTAGTAGTTACATAGTTTATTCTATGAAAGGTGCACTCAGCTACTGTCTTCTGAAGTAAACCCCATTTTATTTAGGACATGAAGTAGGTGACTGGATATAGAGCAAGATTGTCTTCCCCAAGGAGGAGAGATTTTCATTAATAAACCAAGGAAAAACTCTGGTTCATTTTGCCACACATTTAAAGAATTATTTTGTCAGGACTATTTACTTAATAAAGAAGGTGATCAAGTTAATAATGAACAAAAATAAATATAAGAAGAAAAATAGAAGTTAAATAGAACTCTGGTTAAAAACAAAATCTGAGCAAAAGACATTATACATTATCTGTATAATATTCAACAACAGTAAGTGATGTTTATAATGTTGATTTATTTTATAGTATGATATAGTAAAAAAAATCTGTAATACTTAAATAAAGGTGAAATATTTTCATCAGTGATTTAGGGTTATACATACTTTTTGTTTTGTGGTGCTAGGGATCAAACTCAGGGCCTCCTACATGCTAGACAACTGCTTTTTCACTGAGTGACACATCCAGCCCTAGTGCTATGTATTTTTGAATGTGTTCTAATTCACTGAAAATGTAATGTACAAATATCTGGATTATTTATTCAACCAAAACAACCATTTCTATTATTTCTGTTGAACATTACCATAATAAGAAATATAATTTTACTACAAAATATATTCATAATAAGATGGTCTAATTTATTTCACTTAGTAAAAACTATCTTTCATAGTTCAAAATATGTATCTCACATTTTCAAATTCCAGTTGTTTAAAATCAGATTATTCAGCTAGACCTGGTGATGCACCACTCTAATCCCAGCAACTGGGGAGACTGAGGCAGGAGGATTGCAAGTTTGAGGCCAGCCTGGGCAACTTAGGGAGACCTTGTCTCAGAATTTTAAAAATATAATACAAAGGGCTATGGATATAGTACAGTGATAAAGCACCCCTGGGTTTTATCCCCGGTACTAAACTAAACTCAACTAAAAATTATTCTTATACTGTAACTTCACTTAACTTTCATTGCATATTTCTTTCTGACTCTCCTTATAGCTAAGGCAGATAATACATATTTTTCAAATGATCTGACGTACCAAAATGATTGACTAAATAATCTGACTTTTCCCAGTTCCAACTTAGGATGCCTATGATACCTATATCTATGTGTCAGTATATGTATATGTCAATCACTATGTATTCCTGATTTCTGTTATCTTCCTAAGTACAGCAGACCCTCTAAGTTCTGTTCTTTACAAGATTAGTTCTTTAACTAGTTTGCCCCTGATCTGATTATGTAGGAGGCAACATTTTTTTAGTATTTTATTTTCAATTTTTTGGCCAACTGTAGGGACCAGGTTAACCCTAAATGTATTCTTTGTTTGTGTAATGTGCATGCATATATTTGAAGACCAGTCAATCTGCATGTTAAAGAAAGACTAACTAGATAAGTTGTCATAGGTTTTCTCTTTGCGGTGAATGGGAAGCCTTTCTTTGGAGACCAAGAACCTGTTCAAGGATTTGTGATGAACTTTTCCACTGGGGAAATTATAGATGTCTTCAAGCCATTTCGCAAGGTACTCACACATATTGCCCATGTTTTAATTTTCATAAGAATAAAACTGAGGGCTGGGATTGTGGCGCAGTGGTAGCGTGCTCACCTAGCATACGTGAGGCACTGGGTGTGATCCTCAGCACCACATAAAAATAAAATAAAGATATTCTGTCCACCTACAACTAAAAAATAAATATTTAAAAAAAAGAATAAAACTGAAATATGAATCTTGAATAAATCTTAAAAACTTTTAGATGATGTTATAAAACTTTCTTAGCTAAGCTGATAGGAGTATGCTATTGTGATGTTTTATTTAGAATAAATGTCCTTGTTTGTTCCTAGATCAATCTCTGCATGTGAAAATGAGCTCTACATTCAGTTCCCAGGTTGTTATTAGACTTTGGATATTATAGCAAGCTTAAATAAATTACAGTTAGAATACCAAAAAATATTTCTTTTCCTGATGTTTTAGTCAGTTTTTTCACTGCTGTGACTAAAGGATCTAACCAGCATAACTGTAGGGGAGGAAGAGTTTATTTGAGGGCTCAGGGTTTCAGAGGTCTTAGTACATAGAAGGCCAGCTCCATTCCTCAGGGCTCAAGATGAGGTTGCACATCATGGCGTAGAGTGTGGCGGAGGGAAGCATCTCACATCATGGCGATCAAGAAGCAGAGAGACTCTAGCTCCCAATATAAAATATATACCTCATAGCCATAGCTTCAGTTAACCACTCCCTCTGTCCACACCCCACCTGCCTCTACTACTCAGTTAATCCCTATCAGAGATTAATTCACTGATTGGGTTAAGACTCTCACAATCCAGTCATTTCTCCTCTGAACCTTCTTGCATTGTCTCACAGGTGAGCTTTTGGGGGACACCTCACATCCAAACCGTAACACCTAGTTTAATCCAAGTAGTGAAGACACTACATGTGAAATGTACATTTATAGTTCTCTTAGACTTAGCATAAATTGTGTTCTCTTTTTTTATTGTTGTGACTTTGCTAAGCAGAAAGACTTGAAAATAGCACTTCCTAGAATTTACCCAAGTTCTAAAGACTTAGTTTAGGGCAGAGCCTAAAGTGTGGTTTTGGCTTCACAAAAGGTTTTGCCACTGTTTGTTCTAGAAACAGTGCTTTTTACGCACATAGTGACTATAGCTCACTATTTCCATAGCCTTTCTGTCTTCCCAGTGCATGTTTTCTACAGTGTGATTGCCAGAATGATCAGTGTTCACATACACTGTAGGAATGTGTTTGTGGTACACCCATTTTAGAAAGTTCAGCCAGCTAAAATACCCAAATAAGCATTATTTTTCAAAATATGTAGTCATTGACGTTACTTGGATCAAAATGCAACTATCATAAGCCACCAGACAGAGTATAAAGATATCAAGTTTGATAGATTTCTTTTAAAAAGAGCTTTAAAAGGGGGCTGGGATTGTGGCGCAGTGGTAGCGTGCTCGCCTAGCATGCGTGAGGCACTGGGTTCGATCCTCAGCACCATGTAAAAATAAAGATATTAAAACAACTAAAAAATAAATATTTAAAAAAAAAGAGCTTTAAAAGGCCTCAATATTTTAAAAGTTATTGTTAAATCACTAATGGTCTGGGGTTTGACACATTTCATTGGAGAAGGTATGTATTAAGCATCTGCTCTGTGTCAGATATTGTGCTAAATACTGATGATGACAAACAGTACCAAATGATAGTGGACACAACCTCTTCTACAATGGAGCTTTTAGCAAAAGTGAAAGTATACAAATAAAACCAAAGTGAGTCTGAACTAAAGATTCCAGCACAAGTTTTTTTCTTTGGGTTACTGTTTACATTTCACAGATGAAATTTCCACAGAAATGTTTCTTCTGAAATGCAATAAACAATCAAATATCAAATCATAGCACCTGTCAGAAGAAAATTCATTACATTGGTGATACATATTTTGCTTTCATAGTGTTTCAGATCTTCGCTTATTTTTGTGATCTTCATGGTTGTGTCCTTAAGAGCTAACTTCCTCATATCTGTTGGTGAAGAAAGTGAAACCTTAATTGTCTTTCAGGTCTTCACTTGGTATTAATAAGAGTGTCTTTTTCTTTTAACGATGGTATATTGTATCAACTAGGATATATTAACTTTTAATTAAAATACGCATTTAGAAATCAAAACTGTGTGCTAAGCAAGAGACCAAACTCTAAATGAACCTTACTATTGTAAGAATCTGAACAGCCCTGAATTAAAATTTCAGAAAACATTGCCGAAAAAAGAGCATTAGACATTCAGCAATGAATGAGTACAATATGGGAGTCAACACAACAAACTTGAAAAGATGAGATTTTCTTTATCTTTTATGTTCACTTGGTAAACTGAAATTCATTTATAAATCTCTCAGAATTTTCATTTAATTAGATTATCATCATAAAATTGGGTGAAGGAAATAATAAGTGTATTGAATTCTGTTGAAGAAATTTGTTTTCCCGTCAAAAGGGCAAGTTTTATATAATGTGTCTGTGTCTCTGTGCATATCCATATCTCCTCACATATTTTGGGTTTCCCTCTTTCTCTATTACATTCTATAAAAGTGTTTACATCTGAATGTGTGAGCTCCATCTTTATGTTTCTGCAGGGAAACTAAGTTAATAGGACAATGAAGATGACCTGTCAAATGCTGTCAAAAAACTCTTAATACAAAATACATAGTCATTCCCCAGTTTCTTCTCTTCATAATCTAAGCATTGGCATGTGGTCCCTCATCATCTGCTTTCTCACACACCCTTCAGAATGGAATTTTTGTCTTCATTCTTCTGCAAGGAATCTAAAGTGGAAAAGAAAGGGCATGATTCCCACACCTCTATACCAAAAGAGAAAAAAAGAAAGAAAGAATGGAGCAGTAACCCCAGATTCATGTTATTTCTCCAACCTTCACAATGGAGATTAGTATTATTGTGTTTGACAATATTTAAGTTGAAAGACTCACACATAAATTCAGTTACTTGTCCAAAGAAACATTGTAAGTGGCATACTTGGATCTCAAACCCAGGTTTTTCTAACTCTAAAAATGCACTTAACCTTTTAATCCCTGAGGTATGTATTGGTATGCCAAGGGCTATATTAAATCGCAACATAAACATAGTAAAACTTCTTAGAAAAAATACTTTACATAAAAGTAAGCATTTTTAAACATTATTCTTGCACAAAAGTGCGCATGGTTGTGATATGGAGCAGAACACAAATTCCTTATGAATTTTTAAAATGTGATTTTGTGAGCAGGCCACCTGGGGCTTCTTTATTTGATGCCCCAGGAAGATGCTACCATTCTTTCCTCTTGTCAGTTTTATTTTGCTAGAGGTAACTCAAGAGAAGAGTTTGCAAAGCCTGGATTAGAAGACTTTACATCTGTCCAAGTTTGAAATCTAAAATTTATTCCTAAAGCTCAACAACATAATGCCCTGTTTTAGGTGACAAATAGCATTAGAATAGTTCATTAAAAAGGTCAATCAAATTTCATGCATGTATGATTTTTTTCAGGATAAATCCACCTAGTATGAATAACTCTAATGCTGTAATAAAAAAATAAAGAAAAAATGATTATAGCTGAGTTTCTCTGATTACAATAAGAATAGAGGTCCTGAGGTCCCACCCACTAAGCTTCACCCTGAATCCCTACAATGGCTCCAAACTATTTCCGATAAAACCCTTGGTTCTCCAGATGATTTTGAGAGCGACTGAAAGAAGATCTTTGTTATTGTAGATTTAAATGTATGATATACCATGATTTATCTAAAGCAAAGTCATTAGCCAAGAGATAGCTCACATATTCTCCCCTTGCTTTTACTTCCTCACCATTATGTTTTTTTCTGTTGGGAAATCTGAAGTATTTTACAACTACATGTTTTGCATAGCAGTTTCTAAAAGCTATTATAATATAGCTTGTTATAATATAGAATAAAATTCTATATTATAGGCATGTTTTAATATAAAATAGGAACTGCCTGTAATTTGAAAGTTCATTGCCATTAGCTGAACTCAAAACAAAGATGAAGGTTTAATGACACACTTGTAAGCTTTCAGCATGTCAACACTTAGATTTCTGGCTCTTTGTCCTACACATTTGTCCCAGTTTGTGTGATAATATGAAGGAATGGGCCTCACTGACATAGCTCTTCGATTTTTCTTTTCAATGAGACAAAACTCTTCCCATTTCTAAAGCATAATAGTATCTACAAAGCATGTATTCCTCTCCCAGTCCTGAAATGAGTGAAAAACAGCAGCTGGATTCTTTATTGCCTTTTGTTCTGAGCACACCAAGGTGGGCATTTGTTAGCTGATAAGTCCACAATCTGGGGAGTGTTCTGTTCATATTTACTAGACATAATTTTGAGAACCATGTATTTAGGCAGGCCCACTGGCCTCAAAAGTAAAGGAAATAATCTATATCCTGAAAACTGGTGGAGCTTCAGCATTTTTGGAGGCTACAGTAGCACATTTTAAGGAACCAGCTCAATAACCCTGAGAGAGTCCTGTAAAGCGCTGTCCATCTCCTGAATCCTCATGACTGAGAGGATGACTTAAGATGAAGAACAGCATATTTAAAAACAAAGTATCTGGATTAGGTATAAAAATCCATGAAGTGCATAGAAGTAGCACTCAATTTATTTCCTCTGCTGACTAAAAATATTGCACAGACTAGACTTCAAGAATATAAAACCCCACATTCACTGCATATGTCCTAGTATGCATATCAGAAATAATCTAAATGCCCTGGATCTTTGAAATAACCCCCCTTATCAGTAAGGTACAAATGATTGTTAAGTTAGCTCATGATAGCTTGATGAGAATAACAAAACTGTTACCTGGTCCTTTTCACTTGTATAGATGGGTAAGGCAAATGTGATGATTAAAAGGTAGAAGAAACACAAAGGCAACAATAAATATAAAGAATTAGGTAGGTAATGACGGGCTGGGATTGTGACGCAGTGGTAGCATGCTCGCCTAGCATGCGTGAGGCACTGGGTTTGATCCTCAGCACCACATAAAAATAAAATAAAGATATTCTGTCTAGCTACAACTAAAAAAAAAAAAAAGAATTAGGTAGGTAATGAAACACTAAACAGCAGTTAAAAAACAATCTACTTGTAAATTTTCACTTTTTAAAAGAATTAAAAGTCAGTAGTGAGGGTCTGTTAGCATTTCCCAATGCTTAGAATTATATCTGGCAGAATCAAGACCCAATGATCGAATGAATAAATGACTTGGCCTAGAGTTGCTTCGGTGGGAATTATTTTTGCCTCGGTTTGGGTTATATTTGAACTCAAATTCAAGTAAAGGATCACCACCCTAATGTATGCCTTCATATTTTGGCAGCACTTTGACATGCCTCATGATATTGTTGCATCTGAAGATGGGACCGTGTACGTTGGAGATGTTCATGCAAACACTGTGTGGAAGTTCACCTTGAATGAAAGTAAGTCTTTAACAGTAATGTTGTCCACATTTTCCCTCGATCTTATTGCTTAAAAATATGCAAAAACAAGTGTGGGGATTTAGCTCAGCGGTAGAGCACTTGCCTAGCATGTGTGAAGCCCTGGGTTCAGTTCCCAACACTGAAAAAAGCAAAACAGAAGCATTTGCATTACTTTCTCTTGTTAGTGATGGTAGTAGAAAATCAAGCTATAAGACTTTTGTTAAAAAATCTATTTGGTATGCATTTCAAAGACTAATTTAATTTTTAGAAAGTAGAGAGAAACATCTTTTTTCTTTTTTTTTTTTTTTTGTTCCTGGCAGTTATCCCCTTGTTTCCACAGATATTCCACAGGGGATTCTTGACGCCTGAAGTAATGTCTGTTACATTAAAAACCAATGTTAATTCCAGCTTAGTTGCAGAAGGAAGAGATGGCTTTGGCAAAGCAGAATGATTTGTTTCCATGAGGCATCACTCCACACATGGCTCTTAAGCTCTCAGAAACTGCTGAGCATCTAGGGAAGCCAGCATCTGTGTCAGACACATAGTATCCCCAACAGGAAGTATTTTGCATTCCCATTTAGGCTTCAACTTTCTCCAAATACTGAATTGCTATATTTTCATGTAACTCAAAATTTTGTCTGGGGACAAATGTGTTCTGTCAGGATCTGGCTGGTTAGTTTTGGAATTTTCTAATTGCAATTTTGGATATTATTTCTGATTCTTTTAAAAAACATACCAAACTAGCTCCTAATTTGAGGCTAGACACAATAAATTTTTTAAATATAAGTGCACTGAATGAGACCACAAATATAAGTGTTCAGAGAAGCTTTTTAAATACAGTAGTGTACAAACAGCAGGATAAAGTGAAGATAAGGAAAAGAATTGAGGATGATAAATTTTAGGTATTAGCAGGTACAACAGGTATTACTAAGAGAATTAATAAGCACATAAATTTTTTTTTGTTTTATTTAGGCTTACATGTTAAAGCACATATAAATTTGATGAAGAAAAGAAACATCAATTGTAATAGGAAAAGAAAACAAATTACAAGAAAGAAAAGTCAAGTCAGGGGTCCAAAGCCTTTAATTGGATGCAATATAGGTCTTGGAACCTAATTTGCTAGTCACCATTTTGAGCATTATACTTTGAGTAAATTTAACTGGTGACAAGGACCCAGTTAGAATAAAGTCCATGTAAATGCCTGTGAACTACTCCACCCCAGAAGTCACTTCACAGTCCCTCTGAAAATAAGGTTTTCACTACCTGCATTTTCAAACAATCCTGAAAGTATGGGCAGACAAAAGAGCAAAGATGGGTGGATAATTCCCAATTGTATAACTAAATTCAGAATTTTTAGAACAAAAAAAATGCTTTAAATACTTTTAAAGATGGGAAAGACTAAGAAATTTGACCACTACTTTCAGTTTTTTTCTAATAGGACTATGATTTTTTTTTTTTTTTTGGTACTGGAGATTGAACTCAGGGGCACTCAACCACTGAGCCACATCCCCAGTCCTATTTTGTGTTTTATGTAGAGATAGGGTCTCACTGAGTTGCTTAGCGCCTCGCCGTTGCTGAGGCTGGCTTCGAACTCGCGATTCTCCTGTCTCAGCCTCCCTAAGTGCTGGGATTACAGGCTTGTGCCACCATGCCCGGCTTAGGACTATGATTTTTGAACTCACTAATATTCCAGTCTAAGACCATTTTATAACAAACACCCCAGTGGTTGATACTCAACAGAGATGGATATCTGAGTTATCTGGGGAGGATTTTCAAAATACATGTTTTAGTCAGCTTTTTCAAAAGACCCAACAAGAAAAATTTTAGAGGCAGAAACGTTTATCTGGGGCTCACAGTTTCAGAGGTCTCAGTCCATAGATGTCCAACTCCATTCCTCCATGCTTGAGGTGAGGCAAATCATTATGATGGAATAGTGTGGCAAAGGAAAGCAGGTGAAGACATCACACCAAAAAGGTGAGAAAGAGAGTGCTAACTCTCCTCACCACTGACAAAATAGAAACCCAAAGACCTGCCCCTAGTGACCCATTTCCTCCAACCACACCCTACCTGCCTACAGTGATCACCTACCTAGTTAATCCCTATCACGAGATTAATGCACTGATTAGGTAGGTTAAGGGTTTTATAAGCCAATCATTTTACATCTAAACTATCTTGCATTGTCTTACACATGAGTTTGGGACACACTTCATAACTAAACTATAAGAATATACATGGCCAATCCCCCTCAAGATCTATAGAAAGAAATAAACAAGATCTATAGAAAGAAGAGGAATAATAGGATAATGTAGTTTGGAAAGTCTTCCCAAGTGATTTTGAACAACTTCTAATTGATAAACACCATAACATAGCAAACAACTTCAAAATAAAAAAGCTCTCAGCATAACCCAGAGCATAATAAATCTGGAAAATAGTACTTTTTGAACAGTAAGACTGCCACTGGAGACTAAACAAGTTTAACTTGCATTTTAGTGTTTAGTCAAATCCATTTTTGTCAGGTAGAAGACTGATAATCCAACATGGCAGAGTTAGTAGTCAGCTAAGATTTTGGCTACATGAAATGTAACTACTTGATATTTCAGAAACAATGCAATATAATGGACTCCAAAAGGAAAATCTCATTCATAAAGTTCTTAAAGATACTATTTCAGGGGCTGGGATTGTAGCTCAGCGGTACAGTGCTTGCCTCGCATGTGTGAGGCCCTGGGTTCGATCCTCAGCACCACATACAAAGCAATAAAATAAAGACATTGTGTCCATCTACAACTAAAAAAATATTTTAAAAATTTTTTTAAAAAAAGATACTATTTCAGCTTTCCCTAGGAGATTTTACATAAGATTCATGAACCCGACAACTAATTTATGGTTTGTGTTGGACTCTTTTCTAATATAATAATATATATGATGAGTACTTTCTAAATGTTTTATGCTGAATAAAACTAATATCGACTTAAATTTTCAAATTTTCTTTTTTTGAAGATTCTGATTTTTCTCTTCTTGCATTGCTGTTACAGAAATGGAACATCGATCGGTTAAAAAGGCTGGCATTGAGGTCCAGGAAATCAAAGGTTGGTCAGATTTCTCTTATAATTAAAACCAAAGGATATTTATGTTGAATTATTTCATGGCTCTTTAATGCAATTTAAAAAAATTATCAGTCTAAAAACATAATACAATATGGTAAATGATCCATGACTTCTGCCATGTGCTGAGACTTTGAATCTGCATGTTGCCACTGCTTTTTCTGATAAATGGAGTAGTTTTAAGGATCTCAAATCATGGATTTCAAGTGATGGAATGTGATTAAGGATGTAAAAAATATATAATTAGCGATCCTGAGACATTTAGAAAGGAAAAATATCAGCCATTCACTTTAGGAAGCATGTTGACCTCAAGCAAGCAGAAAAATGCTGTTCAGTGTTCTGGAAAAGGACTTTTATGTAGGCTCTAATGTAAAGCAGTGGAAGATATCTTTGGTGAGTTACTGCTGTAAGAATGTGAAAAGATTAGCTGTACCCAAAGATACTATCCTAGTACTAATCAGCCTCAAAGATTTTCCAGGGGCTTCTGTGTGAAAAGCACAATAGCAAATCCAAGGGAAATGAAACTGCCTGACCTCGGGAGACTTACAGCCTGTAAGGAGCATGAGAGGGAGAATGTACACAGACACATTTACCCATACATGAAAAGCACATCATTGGATATTATATCAGGGATGCAGTAATAAGATTTAGCTACTGGTAAGCAACCACTGGGTTCATTGAAAATCCTTGTTAAATTATTTTCTCCCTCTTCTGGGAACAGTTTATATTTCTACATTTTCTACTATCTACAGGGTTTTGACATATCATTTATATAGTTAAGTGCTCACTGTGTTTCTTGTGGGATGATCCTAATATTTAAGTAACAGAGTGATTTCATTATTAGTTGCTTTACAAATAATTTGTCTAGATATTCAGACTTAACCAGAGGCTTACTTGTTTTCCTTTCTCATGAAAGCAGGTTGAAAAGAGATGAAAAGAAGCAAGAACCAAGAGGGAGTTTAGGTATTTTATTTAGGCAGATAAGAAAATATAGCCGGCTCAAAGTTGAAAGGGGTAAGATAATATTATAACATAAATAAATAGCAGTTGCTTGGCATTTGTAGACATTCTACCCAGGTGACACTAACTAATAAGTGACATTCATATCACATTCATATACCCAAAATGATTCCTGATCCTTTCTATCATTGTTATATATTAATAAGTGTATATGTCCTGGAATAAAGATGCTGGGAAAGATACTGGTAAAAATAGCTATCACTTGTGGAGTACAATGGACTATACAGAAATTATCACATTTAATCCTTACAACATGTGATCATTGCTATTATCCCAATTTTGCATTTAAGGGCATTGAAGATCAGAATTGTTACTAAGATACTAAGTGTTAGAGCCAGGTTTGAAGCGAACCTTTGCTTGATATCAAATCCTATGTTATTATTTTCTACTACTATCTTGCTGAAGAGAAGTGGATCCCACCAATTTATTTATTGTGAGTTCTTCCTAAGAAATGCAGGCCGGCAATGGTTGTAGTTTACTCTGAAATCTCTAGAACTTCAAAATGGTCTCAAATTAATTCTGTTTAAATAGATCCCACCAAAATTGTCTTGATTGTACTAACTGGTCTGCTGAGAACAGCCCAACCAACCACATTGGTCCACTTTGGGCTGATCAAATGAAGGATGAATAATATCTCCTGTAGGCCATTTTCTCTTTTCTCAGTGCATACCACTGAGCCCATTTGGTCAGAAAACATCCCTGTCTTGACAGAAACCAGCTGTTCAAAAGTCATTTTTTTAAAAAATATCTTGCCACAATAGTCCAGTTTTAATAGGAATACCTCAATTCAGATGAAGTTATTCTATTCTTCTTTGAACCAGCTTAATATGACACTCATTAAACATTTTAAGATTATATTCTTATTATAGAATTGAATATAAATCATACTGGATCCCTAGATCATATCTTTTATCAAAACCATGAAGCTTAATTCAAGCAGAGAGGGAGAAACACCATCCCAGATTTAACAGCCCAGTAATGCCGTGTTCATTTCAAATCTCCAAATTCAAGTTGCCTTTTGAGGACACTCATTCCCATTGTGAGTGATCACATAATCAGAAATGACAGGGTTTCAGAACCTATGTTCTAAGTGAGTTATAGGAATAAGAGAATTTGAGATGATTAAAAAAAAAACTTAGGAAAGGAATTTTAATTTTCAAATTAAGTTATTATAGATAAAACAGACATCTCACCAAAAGAATAGCCCTCATACCCTATCCCTCAATAAAAGATGATGGTGAATCTAACTCAGGAAAATTCAAAACAAAACAAAACTCACTAATGCATTTATCATCTTAGACCTTATGTAAAGCAACAAGTTGTAGAGGAGGTACATTGCACTTAAGAGAGAATGAATCTCATTTTTTATATGCACTTTTTATGTCTTCCAAACTGCTACTTGCTAGCATGCTGTATAAAACTATCAGACTTGAGTTTTGTCTGCAATGACTGGGTGGCAGTTTCTGTGTTGCTGTATTAAGAATGTGCCTACTTCACGTCCCAGTTTTTCCCAATTACTTCTGTCAAAGAAGAGAGAGAGATTCACATACTTCTGTGTGTGCACTCACAGGAATGAAGCTAACCTCCCTTTCTAAATGCATTGCTTTAAGGAAGAAAAACTTCTTATACTTCAGCTTTTCAAAATTATGTTTATTTCCAAATATTTATAAGGATACTATAAAAACTTGTGATATTACAGGATTTTAAGACGTTTTTCTTCTAGATAGAAGGCATCTGGCATCTTAGATGATAGAAGGCTGTCATGTTCAATACCCCTTAATTTTTTAAAAGCCCCAGGCCCTGGCAGATTTTAGAGTATCTTCGTTTCTTATTCATCAGGAGTGTTCCGATTTAACTGAGATTTTTAATAAAAGAATTTAGGATAAAGAGTAGATGTGGGGGCTGAGGCTGTGGCTCAGCGGTTGAGTGCTTGCCTCGCATACGTGGGGCACTGGGTTCGATCCTCAGCACCACATAAAATAAATAAAGATATTGTGTTCATCAACAACAAAACAAAATATTTTTTTTAAAAAAAAGAGTAGATGTGACACAATTCAGATTATTTGTGCTCAGACTGGAATTCATAAGACTCATAAGTGATAACCATCATTTTTACTTATTACTCTACCTACAAAGGCTCCTGAAAAGAACACCAATATTGCTTCTTTTTAAAACTAGGAAATTTAAAAAGTTTTGCCTCCTTTTAAAAAAATACAGAGTATCTTTTAAATCTTAAATATATCTTAGTTTGTTCAAAAAGTTAGAATGCTCAAGTATTTTTAGTAAATAACACTCAAATTACCAGAATTGATGTGGAAATCAAAACTTTTTATAGTGGTGTGCGTATATCTTACTAAGTTCATTGCCTCATCTCTTTACTCTTTTTATATGAATGCTAAACTGATTCTTTTAGCCTGTCACCTACATCACGCACAGTTCTGTCCATTTAATGGAGCTAGGTAATTATTCTGTAATACCTGCCTTCAAATAGAAACAAACCTTTCTTCCAAAAACAAGTGCATAAATGCCAAGCTACATCTCTAGATTATATATTTTAATCCCAAGATATATTTTGTTGCTTTTTTCTGCATAAATATAGTAAGTTTAAATATAGAGCAATTGTTTATGTATTTTCTACAGTAAAGAGACGGGAATCACACTTTTACTCCTTTTGGAAACTGAGACTTTAGTTATATTTAAACCATCTAGGTTTGTAAATTAATCCTTCCCTTCCCTTCAAGTTTCAAGAGCCAGGCTACTCGACAAAAAAAAGAGAGAGAGAGAGAGAGAAAGTCTGGCCTCCCTTTGCCCATAGAACAGGAAAGGAAATAAGACTTTAGGGCCATCTGCAAGATAATAATAGTAGTGCCCACTAACAGGATTGATGTGAAAGTTAAAGGAGAAAAATGCCTGACATAGCGTAAATGCTCAGTCATTGTAATGAGATTATGGAGGAAGCTGGCTCAGAACATTAAAGTGGAGAGCTTCAACCTGCCATTCATTTGTACCATAAGTTGTGTTCACAGTGTGTTAGGTAATTTGAGAAGCATTTTATTGGAGAAGTGTCCAGGAAAATGTTAAACTAAGTTTATACATACTAAATGTATACATATAAACTAAGTTTATACATTAACCAAGGATTGTCCTGATGGTGTTAAGCCACTTGTCCTTGATAACTTTATGAAAATCTTCACAAGGCCATAGCATGCTGTCTGTATTGTAGGGCAGAAGACAATGCCACGAAATCTTGCGAGTCTTTTGCAAATGTGCTTGTAACTTTTAGCCTGAGCAAATTCTCGTCAGCTCTTGGCACCCTACATTTTCTACACAAATACTCATGTGCTTCTTGGGGGTAAGAATGTGTCAAAGCCCTTACCTTACTTTCAATTCAGTAGTAGAGTTCCCTGCAGTAACTTCTATGGTTTTATTACATTTGTTTTCAAATAGTATTTTAGGCCTATACCTACCTAGTACTTACTAATGTCACAGAATAATTGGATAAGTTATTTCCATCACCAATAAAATAATATACATTGATTTGTGTGCACTTACATTTTGCTGAAATATATAAGGAAAATATATATAATAAAAATATATATAAAGAAATCTGTAATGCTATAATTAAAGTGGGCTATGCTTGTGAAGTACCAAAAATCTATTAAACATGAAAGGGGATTCATTAACTAACAGTACAAGAAAACAAATGCTTACTAAGCACCTTCTTGATGACAGGAATTTCTATGTAACAGTTTGTGAAGGAGATATTATTGTCATTTTTACAAATGAGGTTACTAAGGCCCAGATAATTTAAGTAACTTGCCCAAAGTTACACAGCTAGTACACAGGAGAACTGAGATTTGAGCTTTGGTTTGTCTGGCTCCAGCATGCACACCAGTTTTTTTGCCTACATGCTTCCTGTGACTTTAACTCGGACAAATGCGAAAGGAGGATATGTACTTTGTGGAAATAACTAATCACATACCTGCTGCCAGATTGCTGGATTCAGACTTTGAAACGTGAAACCCAGGTGCACTGGACTCAGAAGTTCCTTGTGTACAATTGGTTTGACTGGGTAGGGGTGGGTGAGAGGGTTCTGGAATCTTTGAGTCAGTTGAATATTGTGAACTCTTCTTTTCCTGAAGAAGCCGAGCCCGTTGTTGAAACCAAAATGGACCACAAACCCACCTCCTCAGAATTTCAGAAGATGCAAGAGAAACAGAAACTGATCAAAGAGCCAGGCTCGGGAGTGCCCGTTGTTCTCATTACGACCCTTCTGGTTATTCCTGTGGTTGTCCTGCTGGCCATTGCCATATTTATTCGATGGAAAAAATCAAGGGCCTTTGGAGGCAAGTAAAACGGGCCCTTTGAACTTGGAACCTGCCTTTGAAAGATTGTTTGGCCTAATTATCCTCAAGAGTTTGGTTGTGATTTTTTTTTTCAGTGTCTTTGGTTTTTTGTTTTGTTTTTGTTTTAATGCCCTCTACACTTTTGACGTTACTGTCTACGTTTCAGATATTCTCTGTGATTAGTATCACAGTAGAAATATGTCTGGAGCCTCTGGAATTTAGATAGTTGGATTATAATTAACCTTTAACATTGCCTTTTAGCAGTTGGCTTAAGGCCAATTAGTATCTCCATACAAAGCTGTAGATAGTATGGTCAGTATGAATTAGCTGACACATCAGGGAGGAGAAGATTTATTTTGCTAGGAACAGGCCATTTTCAAAGAACTTGGGTCAGTTATTTTGAGGTTGTATTTTTCCATCAGACTGGCATTAGCTCCTAGCTACATGACTTTGGGCAAGTTACTTAATCTCTCAAAACTACAGTTTCCTCGTGGATAAAATACCTCACAAAGTTGTACAAAGAGTAAATGGAATAATGTACATAAAGCATTTATCAAAGTCCCTGGCACAGTAAATACTCAACACCACCAGTGATTGTGATGAGTAATAGAGTAATAGCAGATTCTTGTAGCAAACCTTAGCTCTCTCAAGAGACCACATATTTCTTTACAAAACTATTTGAAAGTTTTTGAATGGTCATATTTAGGCCACCATTGTCACAGTATAGGACTTAAGAAGTGAGTTCCTTTCAGGACATCTAAATAAATAAACAATTGACCCAACCCTTGGTTCCTACTCCTCAATGGCAGTTCTTTTGCTGGGGCCCCAGGTCCTACAGCAAGAGTCTACAGCTGCATCTAGGAAGGAGTTTGTGGACCAGTGAGGGAGGCAGCATTCCATCAATAAATAGCATTCCATCAATAAATAGCATCTTACCCTTCTCCAGGTCAAGTCAGCCATGGCAGAGATTCGGTGCCCTTGGCAAAGCCCTGACACAGAAAGAGACTCAGAAACAGGCAAGAGAAAGTTCAATTTAATAGGTTGTAAAGGGGAATTTTTCTTGGGCTCTTTAAAAATCTGAAGTCATATATCTCAGCAAAAATATAGTTAATTCTTTCCAAGAAGGACTTCTGTTAAGTCCCTGTATAGATCTGGAACTGTCGATAGCAGGGCAAGGAGAAATGAAGTCATCATCTTCATGGAGCTAAATAAAAGCTTCAGGAGAGCAGGAGTTTTGTATATCTTGTTTACTCATATGTCCCTATGACAAATAATAGTTCTTGTCACAAGGGGGTTAATAAGTAGTTGTTGAAAGATTGAATGAATAAATAAATGGCACTCATATTAATGACATATAAAAGAGAGATGATATGTAAAAGCTGTGATAGAGGGTGTTAAGTGTGGTGGTAAATACACAGAATATTAGTAGCATCTAAGGCCTGGAGTTAGATGGTGGGATTATGGTACCCAACCCAAACTGGAAGAGGTAGTGACTAAAGAGTCAAGAAAGTTTGGTCTATCCTGTTTGCTACTGAGGGCATGTGACATGGCACTGTTCCATCATAATGACTTTACAAGAATGTATTGGGGGGGCTTGGGTTGTGGCTCAGTGGTAGAGCACTTGCCTTGCATGTGTGAGGCACTAGGTTTGATTCTTAGCACCACATATAAATAAATAAAAAAAAAATAAAAATCCATTGGCAACTAAAAAAATATTAAAAAAAAAGAGAAGCCGGGCGCGGTGGCTCAAGCCTGTAATCCCAGCACTTAGGGAGGCTGAGACAGGAGAATCGCAAGTTCAAAGCCAGCCTCAGCAATGGCTTAGGCGCTAAGCAACTCAGTGAGACCCTGTCTCTACACAAAACACAAAATAGGGCTGGGGATGTGGCTCAGTGGTCAAGTGCCCCGGGGTTCAATCTCCAGTACCAAAAAAAAAAAAAAAAAAGAGAATGTACTGGGAAGGCAGAAACCTGGTTCAAATGATAGGAAATTGCCTTTATTCATCCATTTTTTAAGAAAGTTTGCAGTTTTATATGCTTTAATTTAATACATTTAATTCTAAAAGTAGATCAACCATTTTTTCAACATTTGTTCTTGGTAAGATTTTTAGAAATCTTCCTAAAGGAATTGCGTTTATTCATCACACACTCATGTATTCCATATCAGATGCTCTGCCAAGCACAGGTGATAGAAACTGGATGAGGGATGCCCTGCATCCCTGTGGAACTGAAAGGCTAATTTTTGGCTTTCTGACAATCTCAGCAGATGCTTCTTCCCTTTCTGCCAATTTTCTTCTTCCCACTCTTCTACCTTTCCTCTGTTACCTGCATGTTAGCAGGTGATACAGACATGACACTGCCTCTACTCCTGGTGAAACTTATTGGGAGGACCCTTAGCCTGGCTTCCCTGACCCTTGAGAGAGTGGTGTAAGCAAGGGGAAAGTGCTGGGAGATAGAAATAAGGAAAAAAATTAAATACACTGGAGTTGCTGCCTCCCCATAAGAAAAGAGAATTCTTTATAGAGACGGAAGCCCTTTCAAGATCATTTAGGTCACTTGTGTGCATGTTTCATATCCTGTGTCCTTTATTTTCCATAAAAGAGAAATAATGTACATAAATCCAAAGCCTTCTCAAAGCTGCATATATACTCTTCTTAGTAAAAAGAGTAACACAAATATTCCTAAACTGTAGTAACCAAAGCTTTCAAAGTTTACAAATTGTTGGCAACTTAATTCTATCCTGTCCTAACACAGATAACTAAAATGTATTAGGCATTTGATATATATGTTCTAAGCATGCCACATGCAAAGTCCCATCTTCAACCTTATCAACAGAGATTGTGTTTGATTCTTCATTTCTCAGAAGAGAAAAACAAGGCTCAGGAATTAATATATGGCAGTCTGTAAGAGACAAGCAAGAATCAAACCCTTAGATACATCTCAACATCTATATTTTTCAATAATATGTTGCCTTTACCCACTTAGAATTGCATATAGATATGAGCCAAGCCTTCCTAAACATTTAAGACTTCCTGATTTTGTGTTGAACATTGATTGAGGAAGGTGACTTGGATTCATTTTGAAATGTGCCATCTTTTTTTTTTTTTTTTTTTTTTAAGCAGATTCTGAATACAAACTTGAGGCCAGTTCAGGAAGAATGCTGGGAAGATTTAGAGGTATGCTTGTGACCTTTCAGAATCCTTCATATTTTATTCAAAGTCAACAAGCCCATGTCTTTAAAGAGCAAGGAGATATTTCATATTTTATCTTGAAAATTAAACAGCTGGTATACAGCATAACATCCCTCAGAGTAAATGTAGAATGCAACCCATAAACTAAGCCAAATGTGTGGCTCTGGCAGCAAGTTGCCCAGTTTTATTTTTTTTCACTTTGCCATTCCCTATTACTCTCTTCCCCTGCTTTTTATCTGGTTTCAGTTGTCTTTGGTAAATTTTCTGTCACTCCTGTTGTCATGTCAGAGCTTGTCAGAGTAAAGATGACCTTTTCATAAAGTCATTGAAATGAAAACCTGCTCAAGGGATGACAATTCCAGAGAGCTGGGCAAAAGAGGAGGTGAAAAGTGAATCTGGAATATTCCTTCTGAAACACATAAGCTTGTGGAGCTTTTTCTTTTTTCTTTTAATAAGTCTATGGAGTAATATCTATCTGGCTGTTTGTCACTTTCTTTCTTTTTAATATCCACCCTTTCCCAATCTCTGACTTTGTTTACCATTTACGAATTTACAAAGAAGCTGACTCATCTGTTGCAGACTTTACTTGAATTCTACATTATTGTTTGCTCTCTTTAGGAAAAGGAAGTGGAGGCTTAAACCTTGGAAATTTCTTTGCCAGCCGCAAGGGCTACAGTCGAAAAGGGTTTGACCGCCTCAGCACCGAGGGCAGTGACCAAGAGAGAGATGAGGATGACGGAAGTGAATCAGAAGAGGAGTATTCAGCACCTCTGCCCGCACCACCACCTCCCTCCTCCTGAAAACCGGGCTTTGGTTTAGGTTGAATGAGATTTACTAAGAATGCCAGATTCCTTTCCCTTCAGCACGTTTAATGTTTTGTGCATTTAATTGTAAACTGCACTAGTCTATGTGGGACTGTACACATTTTATTTTATTTCATTTGGTTAAGTTGGCTTCTGTTTTTAATTAAGGAGTTTCCTAAAAGTTCATAAGAGTGCCATTGTCTTTATATGAATATAGAATAGAGAAACAGTCCTCTTCTTCCATTATAGTACTAATCTAATGATGGAAGTTTGCCCATTTACATTTTTGAGACTTTTTTGTGGATGTAAATAGCCCCATTCTCTGCTTGGACACAGTATTCTCCCAATAGCACTCCCATTGCCAGCGTCTTTCTTTGGTGCCTTTCCTGTTCAGCATTCTCAGCCTGTGGCAGTAAAGAGAAACTTTGTGCTACACAATGACAAAGCTGCTAAATCTTCTTCTATTTTTTTAAAATCACTAACATTATATTGCAATGAAAGAAAGAAAAAAGTCTCTATTTAAATTTTTTTTTAAATTTTCTCCTCGGTTGATGTACTTCTGGGATGTCTTATTTTTAGATGGTTACACTGTTAGAACACTATTTTCAGAATCTGAATGTAATTTGTGTAATAAAGTGTTTTCAGAGCATTAGCTGTCAGAGTGTATTTTGCAATTTGTGCATATTTGCAGGGTTTTGTATACAACTTTTGTACTAATCACACAAACCACAGATATGGTAAAACTTGCTCAATGTCTTCAGCCAAAATAAATGTGTTGTACTGTATAAAATTTAGAAAATATTCTGTTATGTAGCAATCTAAATTAAAAGCCAGGCTAAGAGTTTACATACATGTCTAAAACCAGGCTTTCTTTGAAAATTCATAAAGGATTTTTGCTTATAGTGGATCAATCAGAGTAAATTCTTTAATAAAAGGTGATTGTAGTTAAGAGGAAGCTTGTGTCTCAAATTACATACACAAATAATCCATCAGTGTAGATTATTACGGACAGTTTTCTTTTTAAAGAGTAATTTCACCCATATTCCTGTACGTACATGATCTGATGGAAGTATCTCACAATGACTGCATGTTATTTTTAGAATACCCTTTTCTTAATCCATCCATGAAATTGAATAGGAACTGATAATATTTATTTTAATATAATTGGACCCTAGAACCCTTTCTTCAAAATGCTTACTTGCATCACAGGTATCTTAGTAGCTGGAATATTAGAGATTTAATTGACTAACCATGGAAACACTGCAGGGTACTTTGCAAAATAAAAAACAAATTATATTAGAAGGTCTCCTAGCTATGTCATTTTAAAAACAGTGTAGGTTTTTCTCCTTATAATTGATGCCAAAGAAGTTTTTATCACTTCCCATATGTTTATCTCACCTTCTTATTAAAGCTTAATTTGGGCATTGTCCCCAAGTAAAAGCTTCACTTATTTTTGATCCCTGTGTTCTTCTTTCTTTTTTTTTTTTAATTTTTTTTTTAGTTGTTAATGGATTTTATTTTATTCACTTATTATTTATATGTGGTGCTGAGGCTCGAACCCAGTGCCTCACGCATGCTAGGCAAGTGCTCTACCACTGAGCTACAGCCCCAGCCCCCTGTGTTCTTCTTTCTAAAAAGAAACATACATTTTCTCTCCTTCAGACCATTCTCTATGCTTTTTTCACCAAATCCATGGTAAATATAGACTCACAACCACACTATTCTGATTGTACCTGTATACTTTCACTATCTTATAAATTTTATATCAACATCAGAATTAATCTAATGCCCCAGGACATGAGTTTTACAGGTTGGTTTTGATGTTTTTCAGGTTTGGTTAAGTTGAAAAAACTATTTGACCTGTACCAAAGCCATCTTTTGTAGTGTAATATGCAATCATCAGTTCTATTAACTACATTTTAAATGTTAGGTACACTTGTTCTTGACACAAAAACCACAATAATAAAATATAAGAAGACAAGAAAAAAACAGGAAAACGAATATGAAAATGGAAAAAATTGATACAAGATTCCTATTACACCTGCTCATGGAAACAAACTTGGCTCCAGACTTTCCAGTAGCTCATTAAATAAAACTTGATCCCCTATATAATTTATGAATCTATTAAATATTTAGTATTCCTTATATTCCTTATATTAAGATCAAAAAAATTAGCTGCTAAATGTCTTTTGAAATACAGCACCATGTGTTATAATGTAAGTCTTCAACAATAGAGAGTGTAGACAAGTACATCTTGCAGGTCTGTTCTTGCACATGTCCCCTAACATGAGCACATGACATTACAGGAAGGAAAATTTGGAAAAAAGGAAGTTTGCTAGGATATTATAATCCTGTCCTAGCACGCCATCCTATTCTACTAACCTGGCTTAATTAAAGGTGGTAGACTGAAAATGAATAATCTACATTAACTTCACTCAATCTTTGCACTGATAATTGTTCTTAACTAAATGTCATTGAGTCAGAGATTGCACTGCTTGGGAATTACCCTAGAGGAGTGGATCCCAGCCCCAAGTTCACAGTACAAACACCTAGGGAATTTTAGAGAAAAAAAATTGTTAGGCACTCTATCCAGAGATCATGATTTATAGTAGTTGGCCCAGAATGAGATACAAGTGTAGATTTTGTTGTTAAATTTCTCCAGGTGATTCTAATGTGCAGCCAGAATTGAGACCATTGTCTTTGAGAATGGTGGCCAATTACAACAAATACCTAGCTGTATTTTCACATATAGTTTACAGATTTTTGGAAAGACATGACAGGATTTGAGGTGTTAGATATGACTCTTGGATAATTAAGATGGGTATCTTTGATGTATTAGAAAGTAATGGAAAACAGCTGTGCTTTCATTTTTTATATTCGGTCATTTGAGGAATATAATTTCAAGTAGTTAAAAGAAGAGCTTTGTTATAAAATGGCCCTGAATTATCAAATTCATAAAATCTTTTGTTTTAATCTTCTTCTTTAGTTTATTAAGTCAGCATATTCTTTTCAGAATTCCTATTCATCCTTAAACTTAAACCCAGCTATCTCTAAATCAGATATTTAAGACAATTACAATGGAAGCCATAGACTTTGTATTAGGGCTTATTCCCCAGTCACCTACATACACAGTAGCTCAAAGCTGATGTAGTCTATAGCAAAACGTCTCAAATTTAAATGTGGCTAAGAATCAACTGCAAGCATTTATTTTAAGAGAACTGACATGGTCCCATTTCCTTAGTTCTTAATTCATTTGGTAGAGCCCAAAGATCTGCATTTTTAAGAAGCACCTTTGGTGATTTGGATCCACATGGTCCATGGTCTATCATCAAGAAACAAATCCTGGGGCTGGAATTGTGGCTCAGTGGTAGAGCACTTGCCTTGCATGCGAGAGGCACTGGGTTCGATCCTCAGCACCACATAAAAAATGAATAAATAAAATAAAGATATTGTGTCAGTCTACAACTAAAATATATATAAAAAAAGAAACAAATCCTATAGAAAATAGCTGAGTATTAAACTATCCATATTCTTCAATATGTGGTCCCTGTAGAGTGATAGAAGTCATCCACCCCAGTTCCTCAAACTCAGATCACAAAAACCCCAGATGTCAGTTACCTGCATGATCAGAACTTAATAACAGCATCTTCTCCCTTTAGTTCCCTGAAACTGATTATTCCATCAGGGAAAATAGGTGCATGCAAGAATACTAGGGCCTTCCCAAGAAACTCCTTTAGAAAAATATCAAAGACAAATATATGTGGAGTTTTTAGCAAGGCTGCATGCTAGACTCACTTTTTTAAATTTTTGAATCACATTTACAGGCAAAAGTAAACCCATTTGGTGTGTTTTTGCAGCAATTGCAATCTAATTAAGGGAACATTCACTCTGGAGAATATGTTGATGATGGCAGATGTGACTCCCCTATATAGCCTTAAAATTTTTGAAACACCAAAGCACAAAGATGTCAGTCTATCAATCATAGGTTCGAAGCACAGATAGGAAACAAGGTCATGTATTTTCTGTGATCCAAAATTCAGTGTTCACTATATAGACAAGGCGTTTACCAATAAAGAACCAAAGGTAAAGTGCTTATATTTAGACATACCAAGGTACACAAAATAGGAGTTTTATAAAAACAAGTTTGACACTAGAACTCTTAACATTTCTGAATGAAATACATTTTGTCGTGGACATTCTTTTTTTTTTGGTACTGGAGATTGAACTCAGGGGCACTCGACCACTGAGCCACATCACCAGCCCTATTTTTTTTGTGTTTTATATAGAGACAGGGTCTCATTGAGTTGCTTAGTGCCTCGCCGTTGCT
The DNA here is from genome assembly GCA_004024805.1 of Geosciurus inauris. Classification (NCBI taxonomy): domain Eukaryota; kingdom Metazoa; phylum Chordata; class Mammalia; order Rodentia; family Sciuridae; genus Geosciurus; species Geosciurus inauris. The sequence continues at coordinate 80,223 of PVHX01005641.1, read as the reverse complement.
GAGGCTGGTTTTGAACTCACAATTCTCCTGTCTCAGCCTTCCTAAGTGCTGGGATTACAGGCTTGCGCCACCGCGCCCGGCTGAACATTCTTAAAATGAATAAATGGGTCACTTGAGAATGTTGTAATTATTACTGATATTATTCAATTTTCCATGCCTTTAAAAAGTTATTGTTTGCAGCTGAAGATATGGCTATGTGGCAAAATGCATTCCTAATACACATGAGGACCTGTATTTAATCCCAAGCAAGATGTGTGTATATATGTGTTTGTATTGTATATATGTATATGATATGTGTTTGTATATACTATATATATAGATATATCTATATATCTCTCTCTATATATGGCTGGGTATACACATACACACACACACACACACACACACAGAGAAAGCTAAATTGGGTTTTTTTGTTTTGTTTTGTTTTGTTTTTAGTACCAGGGATAGAACCCAGGGAAGCTTAACCACTGAAGCACATCATCCCCAGCCCTTTTTTTAATTTATTTTTATTTTGGGACAGGATGTCACTAAGTTGCTTAGGCCTCACTAAATTGCTAAGGCTGCCTTGGAACTTGCGATCTTCTCACTTCAGTCTCCCAAGCTGCTGGGATTACAGGCATGTGCTACTGCTAAATTGTGTCTTTTTTAGTTCTAGCCTCATACTTCTTTGCCTAATAATTTCATCTTCTCACTGGATTTTTCATGATGAAACTTCCTATAGTTGTGAGTCTTTGCTTTGCTTATTTGGTAATTAATTTGTTCTCTATAATTGAAAGAGATTATCAAGCTTGCTTGTGGGTAGATCACACAAATAGTCATCCGCCTTGTAGATAAGGAGGAAGCATTATTCAGTAGTGTGGTGATGTCTTAAGCATTACTGAGTCTGGAAAGAACACTGAGTTAAGGGTCTGAAATCCCCAGTTCTATATTTTATTATTTTATATACAATCATTCTTTTCAAGCTTCTTTAGTAATAAATTATAACTCAATTCCAGTGGGTTTAAGAACAGTTCTTAGTTATTAAGAGCAAATAATGTGTGAATAAATAACAATAATAAGGAACTAAGAATTTGTCAAAAAGTATTATTAATAATTGATTCATATAGCTAAAAATCCCAAGCATGACTAATTCCAGAGACTACACCCAAGAAGTCTAGCACTGATTCATTATTTCAAACCAACCATTCCAAACTCCCAATGTACCCACAATGCCCTTTAGAGTTTTTAAGTTTTGATCCAAGATCTAACTAAATTTCACATAATACATTTATTTATCATATCTACTTTGTCTCTGATATATAGTTATTATACTGCTATTTTTTTTCTTTCAAAGCATCAACAATTTTGAAGAGTGCTAACCAATTGTCTTGCAAAATGTCTCATAATGTGGATTCATCTATTTCATGATTAGATTAATGATCATGATTTTGCCTCCATTTTAGTGCCTCATATAGGAAGCACATAATGTTGGTTTGCCCCATTATTGATGATGCTAAATTTGATAATTCAAGTAATATGGTGTCTGCCAAATCTCTCCATTTTATGTTCCATTTCCACTTTTTCTTTAGAAAGCAAATCAGAGAAAACACTTTAAGACCATTTGAGTATTCTGTTCCCCAACAAATTTTTACCTAATTCTTTTAGTATTTATTGATGATCTCTTTCTGAATCCACCATCTGATTTGTTGTTGTTATTGTTGTTTTGTTTTGAGTCAAAGTCTCTGGATTTTGCCTAGGTTAGTCTTGGGCACCTGGGCTCAAGTGATGTTCCTGCATCAGCGTCTGGTGTAGCTGGAACTAGAAGCATGCACCACCACACTTGGTTTGAATCCATTACTTTGAAGGAATTCTTAAGTAATGCATTTCTAATTCTATTATTCTATCAATTTATTAGCTGGCATTCTTCTGTAGGTGACTGTGTCTTACTGTCCCACCCTAAGAGAAATTGGCTGAAACTACTCAAGAGCATAAAACAATCCCTTCATTTTGCCCATAATCAATATGACATGCTCCCCAAACTCATGGTACAAATAGCCAAATATATTTTGTTTTCCAATGTAATTGCTCAGATTTTTTATTTGTTCTAATTAGTTATACATGACAGTAGAATGCATTTTGATACATCGTGCATAAATGGAGTATCATTTCTCATTCTTCTGGTTGTACATAATGTAGAATCACACTGGTCAATGAACGGAACTGGAGAGTACCATGCTAAGCAAAATAAACCAATTCCCCCCAAAAAACAAAGGCCAAATGTTTTCTCTGATAGTTACTCAGATCTTTACCTTTCTTATTGGCAAAAAGTCAATTGCAGTCTCTCAAGTTTTGGCGGTCTTCTCTTTTGAATTGTAAAACAAAGGAAACCAAGTTCTCAAAAAGACTATGGAGCACAGAACTAATACTCTTCCAGATGTTGCAGGGGGGCATTCAAATGTGATTCCAGAGTCTACTGTTGCTTCTTGCTACCTTGTTATGTTACTGTTGAGTATTGTTTATACTAGTCTTCAAAAAGGCTACAGCTTCCTGCTGGCTGCCCTGATCCAGACTGCCTCCCTGGGTGCTGTGCATGGCTTCTGAGGACTGAAGTTTTTACTGTGTGGGGTTCTTTTAGTTCACACACAAACCTTAGAGTAAGGGCTGACTCTCATTTCTACGCTTCATGGACACAGAACCACCACTTGCCTTGCTTCCCCATAATCCACACTGGGGGTCAAGAGCATTCCCTTTTAAGTCTCAAAATCTAGAGTTCTATTTGGGACTGGTTATTTGTGGTCTGCATTCCTTTATAAGATGATTCCTTCCATGATTCAGGGGGTGATTTCTCTCATTTTACCTGTCATTTAGTAAACATTTCTAAATGACAAGAAGCTCTAAGTTCAGGGAACACAGTGTTGAAAGACAATATCCTAGCTCTAATGGGATTTACATTCTAGTGGCATGTATATCTTGTCTCTTACTTTCCCTTTATTAAGGATCAAAATATAATCCCTGGCTGGGCATCCTATTCATACATTGATGAATTTTTGAAAAAAATCCAGCGAGGCACTAAGCAACTCAGTGAGACCCAAAGAAGAGAACTGAGTAGTTACACTAATTCCAATGACTCTTTTGATTGAGTTAGTTTCTGGCACTTGGAATTTTCATTTTATTTTCTCTTGTGTTATATTTCCCAGAACTCACAGAATTCATGGAAATCTTTAGGAGTTTCAAATGTCCAGAACTTTTTGTTCACCTTCATTAGAAATGTTTTCACCTTTCTTAAAAATTCAACCATAGTTCTCAATATTTATGAAAAAATATGTAACCAGATAATCCAATAAAAATTAAATAAAGTGGAAGGCAAAGAATCATTCAACAGACAATTTTTAATATGTAAAACACAAAGTCCAAAATGTACAGTTTTTTGATCTTGAGGGTCTATAATCCAGGAAAGTGAGTAAATTAATTCTATAAATGAATATAGGAGAAGGTGATATTTGATAAAAGGAGAAGAGGGTTGGTTGTAGGCAAACACCTGTAATAACAGAGGATTGGCAACAGGACTAGATTCTATAGAGCTCCACATAGTTTAGGGGCACAGAAGGTGGATGGGCAGGGAAGCCATGTTGGGGCAGGGAAAGTTTGAATTTGGAGGAATTTGGATTTAGCTGCATGTCTATAATGATAATTTTATCATATATCATGTATTATGAGGTCTTGCAGTAAAAGTCAAAAAGAAAAGTTTTTGTTTTTTCCATTGAACGGGACAAAGAAAGAACCAATTATACTTGCAATTAAAGCTAAAGTTAGGAATTTTTAGGAAATAAGTTTGATAAATTTTGGATAAAAATCTTTTATCAGATAAATGATTCATAAATACTTTTCCCACTATGTGAGCTATCTGTTCATTCTCAGTCTCCTTTAAAAAAAATTATAGATGGACATAATATCTTTACTTATTTTACTTATTTATTTGTTTGTTTGTTTATCTTTATGTAGTGCTGAGGGTTGAACCCAGTGCCTTGCATGTCCTAGGCAAGTATTCTACCACTGAGCCACAACCTCAGCCCTCAATATTGTTTTTAAGTTTGGTGAAATCCAATTTGGTATATTACCTAGCAGTCACAGAATTCACAGAAATCTTTAAGAATGTCATTAAAGCTTTGAATGTTTTTGTTTCAATCCGAAAAGAGGTAAACACCAATGAGACTTCTATTCCCAAAGGCCTGCTTGCTTCTCCAGTCTCATCCCACCTGACCACCCTAACCCTGCTGCTCCCCTCCCCACTATTCTCACTCCAAGAGAAAGCCATGTTCAAGCCAGGCATGGTGGCGCAAGCCTGTAATCCCAGCACTTAGGGAGGCTGAGACAGTTCAAAACCAGCCTCAGCAACAGCGAGGCACTAAGCAACTCAGTGAGACCCTGTCTCTACATAAAACACAAAATAGGGCTGGGGATGTGGCTCCGTGGTTGAATGCCCCTGAGTTCAATCTCCAGTGCCAAAAAAAAAGGAAGCCATGTTCAAGTTTCTTCTCAAATGGCTATGCACTTACTGTCCACCCAGCTTCCAGACAGCTTTCCAGCTGCCCAGGAAGACTTCCCTTTTTAAAGCTCTTCCCTCACTTGGTTAATAATTATGTTTTAAAAAGAAGGAAATATATTGGCCTACTGGCTCAAAAATTCTACGGTAAGAGAATCTAGAAACACACAGGATCAGGGATCTCTGTCTCTCTGTGTCTGTCTCTGTGTATCTTTATCACTCTGTCTCTTTACCTTACTGTGTTTCTGTATTTCTAGCTCAAATTTCTGATTTCCTCCATGTTGGCTTCATTCTCTAGAATTTTCTTTCCATGTGGTATGAAAAATGTCTCTGTCAGATGTCTTCGAAAGTAGAAACTCCCAGACACTCCTCATATCTCTATCACCTCCCCCCAACACCAAAGGATTCTGAAACACAAGAACACTAGTGTTTTGGCTTTGTTGTCTTGACCTGCATGACCATTTACTCAGTTTGCCAAACTGGGCAGCGAGGGGATTGGAACAAAGACACAAAAGTAGAAAAAGCCAAGATTTGGTGGATCAGCCAAACTCTGGCAGAGAAAGACTGACCACGAGCAGCCTCAGCATATTTATTACATAGGTTTAAACATCAAAAGGATTTACTGTGAGAAAGCTTCTTCAGGATAAACAAAAATGAAGTTGTGGGTAAAACAACCCCATTAGAGCTTATGATCTTGTGCCCATAACTCTCTATCTCCAGGCAGCTGGTGTTTGAACCTAAGGCTATGAACTAATAAATTCTGTGGCTTGAACACAATTCCTCGTTGAACAGGGCATCACCATCAACTGGGCGAGGTTTTTTTGCGTGTGTGTCAGGGTAGCAGGGATTGAACTCAGAGGCCCTCAACCACTGAGCCACATCCCCAGCCGTATTTTGTATTTTATTTAGAGACAGAACTCACTGAGTTGCTTAATGCCTCACCATTGATGAGGTTAGCTTTGAACTTGCAGCCCTCCCAGTCCTCCTGCCTCAGCCTCCCAAGCCTCTGGGATTACAGGCGTGCACCACAGTGCCACAACTGGGCGGTTTTGGATTGGTAACTTCACACTGAAAAATTCCCAAGGGAGGTGTCACCTCTGTCTTTGGGCAGTTCAAAAGACCCTTGGTTCATTCGCTGCTCCCAACACTGTTTTGTTTTTTAAAATGATAATGGATTTGCAATTATTTATCTACCAATTCTTGAAGCCTCTAGAAAACTTCCCTCACATGCATCCCATGATCATTTCTGAGATGATTCATGGCAAAGAGAATGAGATTACTTTTAGACCACTTGGATTCATTCAAGAAGCTTGGGTGGAATCACCTTTCCCTAAGACCCAGAACTTCACAGGAAAAATATTAAACAAAATTTGGATAGAAAGGAAGATAAAAATGATTGCTGAATAGACAACAACTTTCCTATAGGAGGCCATGTTTAGAGAATAAAATTCATCCATCAATAGATACCTGCTGACCTTCCCAACTTCAAGTAGCACACAATCTAGAAGGATGCATAACTTTATTGAATTTAGTTCAGTGATGGACATAAAGCCATACACCTGATAAAGTTTGGAGCAAGGGACCATCAAAGGTGTGTGCTAATGTTCAAGAAGGCATTATACAGAAAAAAGTGAAATGAAAAAATGAAAGTTGTAGCTGGTTGTTGATAGCAGAGAATGCTACTTGCTTATTTCTCCATAGTTATTTAACTTTTAAAAGTCACTCTAGGGCTGGGATTGTAGCTCAGTGGTAGAGCGCTTGTCTCGCATGCGTGAGGCCCTGGGTTCGATCCTCAGCACCACATACAAAGCAATAAAATAAAGACATTGTGTCCATCTACAACTAAAAAAAATTAAAAAAAGTCACTCTATAACCTATCTAAAAATTAAATATTGCATAATTTTCTCATTGCACTATTGATATTCTTCTAAATAAGAATATGATGCCAGAGCCACATTAAGAATCTAATTTTTTTTTAAAAAAGACTCTGTGTTTTGAAATAAATGCTGAAAAATATTGCATTGATCCCAAAGTTACTAGAGTAAATACAACTTGAATTAAACACCAAAATCTATAAAATCATTTACATATGTAAATATTAAATAGTTTTACATGTTATTTTCCTCAAAATACCTACTATATCCTTTTCATTACTTAAATTAGCATGGATATGTGGGTTATAAATAAAGCTGTACTTGATCATTAGCTTGACAATCACAGAAGGAAGTATTGAAAGAAAGAGCAAGAGAAAGGAAGATGAAGGAGACATCCATATACACAGATTCTTCATAGGGTTTTCCAGAGAAGTTATTACCATTGCAGTGAATGGCTGACATCTGGTGGTAAAACTTGGTAAAAAAAAATTTCTATGGATTTGTGCTAAATAGTGTTATTTGGTGAGTAATGGCTCTGTCTATAAGAATAATTGAAAATGTTGCTAATCATACACTTATGTCTGCATCATGCCAAGCGTCTAGATATTTGATAATACCTGGAATGTAAGGTGTTATACAGATACTGAAAGTATCCACACTCTCTTTACTCATGATTGACTATTACACTGAAAAGGAAATGATTAAAGTGTGCTATGTCTGAGTGTCAAAATCAGAAGGAACATTTGAAAAACCCAGCAACTGTCAAAGGAATTAAATGTTACTATATTGTCCCCAGTCTAATTAGATTCCTGGTAAATTTATATTGATCCATATTGGATTGTTTCTTGCTTAACTTATTAAACCAATCAGATGCCAGCAAACATGCATTGACTGCCTACCCTGTGCTGAGCTTTAAGTAACATATTACAAAGAATTATAAGTACAACCTGGTTCTCGTCCTTAAAAAATTACAGCCTTATTGAAAATAAATTATTGACAAATAAACAATTAGAGAACCATATGAAACAGTATGTAATCTAGTGCAGAAGTAATTGCTTTTATCTCCTCAGAAAATAAAAACTATAAAGATTGGAATTATGTAAAATTTACTGAAGTAGATAGAATTTGAGATGATCTTCTAAAAACAGCAATACAGAAAGTAGAATGCTAAAAAATATGGAGGAAACTTCAGCTGACAGTGATCAGTAAAGGCCAGAGGCATGAACATGGAAATTGTGAATTCATGGAACTGCTCTGAAAAAGGGAATGGAATATCTTGGAAAATAGTGGAACAATATTTGGTCAGCTCAGAGTAGAGAAGACTTTTGAAGGGTTGTTTTTGATTTTGTTTATGTGACAAGGAATAGGAATCTTTTTCAAAGAGTAGCACCACAATAAAAATATTGATTAAGGAAATAAAATGCGGAATGGACAAAAGCCTCAATTGTGAAGAACGTCTGGAAGGAGGAAGTTCACTAGGAAGTGTTTGAAGTAAAGTGATCTTGGAAAGGATGGCTTGAGGTATTGCAAAGGAAATGCTGACTGAATTTGGAGACCCTCTGGACTTTGGGAAATGTAGAAGAGAACTGAGTCAAGAATGACTCCAAGAGAACAAAGAGACACAGAATAGCCAAAGCAATCCTTAGCAAGAAGAGTGAAGCAGAAGGCATCACAACATCAGACCTTAAATTATACTACAGAGCCATAGTAACAAAAACAGCATGGTATGGGCACCAAAACATACATGTAGACCAATGGTACAGAATAGAAGACACAGAGACAAACCCACATAAATACAGTTCTCTCATACTAGACAAAGGTGCCAAAAACATACATTGGAGAAAAGATAGCCTCATCAACAAATGGTGCTGGGAAAACCAGAAATCTATATGTAGAAAAATGAAATTAAATCCCTATCTCTCATCCTGCATGAAACTCAACTCAAAGTGGATTAAAGACTTAGGCACTAGAATAGAGACCTTGTGCCTAATAGAAGAAAAAGTAGGCCCAAATCCCCACCATGTCAGCTTAGGAACTGACTTCCTTAACAAGACTCATAAAGCACAAAAAATAAAATCAGTAATCAATAAATGGGATGGATTAAAACTAAAAAGCTTCTTCTCAGCAAAGGAAATAATCAATAACATGAAGAAAGAGCCTACAGAATGAAAGAAAATATTTACCACATGCATCTGAGATAGAGCATTAATCTCCAGGATATATAAAAAGCTTAACACCAAAAAACAAATAACTCAATCAATAAATGAGCTAAGGAAATGAACAGATACTTTACAGAAGAAATACAATCAATCAGCAAATATATGAAAAAATATTCAACATCTCTAGCAATTAGAAAGCTGCAAATCAAAATACTCTAAGATTTCATTTCACTCCAGTCAGAATGGTAATTATCAAAAATACAAGCAATAATAAATATTGGCAAGGATGTGAGGGAAAAGGTATACACATACATTGCTGGTGCAACTGAAAATTGGTGCAGACATTATGGAAAGCAGTTTGGAGATCCCTCAGAAAACTTGGAATGGAACCACCATTTGACCTAGCTATCCCACTCTTTGGTTTATACCCAAAGGACTTAAAATCAGCATACTACAGTGATGTGATCACATCAATGTTTATAGCAGCCGAATTAACAATAGCCAAATTATGGAACCAACCTAAATGCCCTTGAACAGATAAATGGATAAAGACAATTTGGTATATACACACAACAGAGTATTACTCAGCCTTAAAGAATGAAATTATGGCATTTGCTGATAAATGGATGGACCTGGAGATTACCATGCTAAGCAAAATGAGCCAATCCCCAAAAAATAAAGGCCGAATGTTTTCTCTGATATGTGGATGCTAATTCACAATAAGAGGATGGGGGCAAAGGAAGAATAGAGATACTTTGCGTTAGACAGGTGGGAGGGGATATGGGGGTTGGAAGGATGATAAAATGAATTGGACATTATTACCTTATGTGCACCTATGATTACACTATCAGTATGATTCTACATCTTGTACAACTAGAACAGTGACAAGTTGTACTCCATTTATGTGTGATGTGTCAAAATTCATTTTACTGTTATGCATAACTAATTAGAACAAATAAAAATAATATTAAATCATTCAAAAAAGAAAAAAGACAATAATATTAAATCATTAACAAAAGAAAACAAGAAAAGCTTTCTAGGACAGCTTTAGAAAATTTTATCAACAATTGATTAACATGGTAACAAAAACTTACTGTTTTGTACATGGAGATTTAGATTTGGTTGTGTACCAATGCATTAAAATTTGATTTTCCAGGAAATAAAAAAGAATGACTCCAAGCCATTGACAAGATAGCTCATAAAAATAGAAAAGCATATTTTGAATTTAAAATAATCTTGAAAGAGTGTAAGTAGCAAGTGGACAATTAAATCTGCAGAACTTAATGACAAGTAGATGATAAACAAGGATTTAGTAATTATCAACATACAGGTTGAATTTAAACACTGATATAGTAATATCCTCAGCAAAGACAAAGTGATATGTAATTGCAAAATAATTTACTGTGGAAACTAATTTTCTGCCTCATTCAGTTTCCACTGTCACATGAGAATGACTACTTACTTGTGGTCCCTTAAATGTGGTGATACTAAGAGAGTAAGATCAGCTTTATTTGTCTAAACGGGGCAAGGGGCAGAAAGCTCTGCTACCACCATTCATAAAGCCAGGAAACTTACTTAAGCATTTGTTTGTTCTGCCACATAATGTAAATAATGCCATTGAGTATATGGCATTATATATATGCCATATATATAATGGCATATATATATGCATTATATATATATGGCATTATATATGCATATATAATAATCCACAGCTCTACTTTGTGTTTTATGTAGAGGCAGGGTCTCACTGAATTGCTTAGCGCCTCCCTGTTGCTGAGGCTGGCTTTGAACTCGCAATTCTCCTGTCTCAGCCTCTCAAAGTGCTGGGATTATAAGCGTGCGCCACCACACTGGGCTCATGCCTAGCTCTAATAAACTTCATTACTCAGGTTGAAGTTGAGCTTTCTTTTTGTGTGCTGAATTGTATGAGTTCTTTATATATTCTGGATACTAGATGTTTTTCACATAGATTTTTAAAAAAATGACATCTGCTGTAACTCTTTCAAGCAAAGTGAGTGATTAGTAAAAGTATTTTGTGATTGGTCTGGGTTAAAGAAGACTGATGGTAAGTGGTATTCATAAAGGCCAGGCAGATTTGTAACCAAGTTGCTTTAAGCTATGAACAAGTCACACTAACCATCACTAATTATCACTGTTTATTCATCACATAAAACTACAAAGTGAATACTATATGTATATATATTATATACATATATTCTACAAATTTCCATTCTACACTGACAAAGCAAAAATTCAGAATAAAGAACTGCCCACAAACCCAAAGGCTATAGGTTTGATATTACTATACAGAAAGCAAGCATAATATTGGTAGAGCACAACCATTCCATGTAGTATTTTTTTCCCTACTATATGAAAGTGGTACAGAGGAAGAAGTGAAGAGAAACCAGACTCTTCACTTCAGTCTTTCCTACATTCCATTTCAACATATCTCAGAACAAAAGCCTCATGGAGGTGTGGTGGAGATGAGTGAGGTTGTTATCTGCTGTCTGGGTGTCATACAGCTATCAAAAGGCCAAAGAATTGGCTCTCTGGTCTGTTCCTCATAAATTCCTTCAAAATTTGCATTGGGTGCTGGGTATGGTGGCTTACAGGTGTAAGCCTGTAATCCCAGCAACTCAGGAGGCTGAGGCAGAAGGGTCACAAGTTCAAGGTCAGCCTTAGCAATTTAGTGAGGTGCTAAGCAACTTAACAAGGTCCTGTCTGAAAATAAAATTAAAAGAGCTTACAAACTAGGTCGTCATACATAATTCATAAATCCATATATAAAGAAGAAATGATAATAGCTACATGGTTAATAAGATCACTGTCCAAGATTGTGCTTTTAGTTGTGGATTATGATTTTCCAATTTTATTAGAGTAACTTATCTGCAGAAAAGTTCACAAATAAGTATATACTTTGATGAATCATTATGAGTGGAACACATTACCTATGTAACCACTACTTAGATCATGAAATAAAATGTGACTACCATCCCCAAAGAACTCCTCGTGATCCCTCCCAATTTCTGGTGTTTCCTTGTTCTGCAAAGATAATCTGACTTCTAATAGTATAAATTACTTTTACCTGGCTTCAAACTACAAATTATGTAATATTCCATGTGTTCTCTTATATCTGGCTTATTTGGTTCAATGTTTTGTTGTGAGTCTCTTAGATGTTGTTTCATGTTTCTGTAGTTTATTTCATTTTAAGATGGAATTTTACCATCTCAAATATGTATAAAAAAGTGAGATCTGCTAAGAATAGTGTAATAGCCACTTGTGAATGTTAGGAATGTCAGTTTATCTTTTTTCTTCCAGTCAATAAATTGTCCCACTTACAAAAAAAAAAGCTTGGGAGGTGATCAGATAAGGGAAGTTCCCAGCGCCCAATACACCTTAGCTTCTAAACAATTTGTGGGGGGTAAATAAAATAAAATAAGCAGCATTAATGATAGTAAATAAATAAGGGGTGAGGAAGACATTGAGGGATTAGAGGAAGTAGAGGAACCATTCGGCCAGGGCCTAAAGCTCAGGACAAGAGACTCATTTAAATACTTTTAATTTGATAGCATTTAATTGATCTTTGCCTTGCACAAAACATTTTTCTCTCACTAGTAATGCATTCGTAGAAAACAAAAATTTGAAAGTAGTTTTTTTTTTTAAAATGTTTACTTTGGTTTCAGTTATTAACAATGGTAATAACTGAAGTTTTGTAGTTTTTGTAGAAACTACAAAACTGAAAGTGGCCAAGTCATTTTTAGATCTTTAAAAAAAATATTCTGTTACAGCCTTCTTAAACAAACAGGCAGAAAGAACAAAATCACAGTTCTCAAAGCTTTAAGATGGAGATCCTAGCAACATGTCTATGCAAAAGACTATCAGTGAAAATTTGAATTAAATACAAGTGAAGAAATGTATTCATAAGAACTGTTGGTCATTATTCACTATCCTACTGGAATAAGTAAATTCTAGGAGGGCAAGAATTTTTGTTTATAACTGACATAACTTCAGTGCCAGAACCCAACCTGGAACTGGCATTTAATACATATCTTTTTTGAGTGTATGAATGAATTCCATAGCTAAAAATGTACTGATTTTCTTTTACAAATTTTAGAGAATTCTTTTTACATGGTCGTGTAAGAAAATTTTACACTTGATATGTTAATCTTGTTTAAAAATAACTTCAAAGAAATTATTCTCATGCAAAATATTTTTCCTTGTAACTGAGCACCTCTATTTTCTTCTATATCATGTTTTTACATATTCATAAAAATACCACAAGGTGGCATAAAAACCTCATAAAGACATTTCCTGATTCTTTTTGGCCAAAAGTTTTAGATACAGAAAACTTCCCTTCAAGCCAGGTAAGAGGGACACTTCTTGAGCAGGCTCTGCCCTGTTCTAGCTTATGCTACTCCCTTTAGGCTAAGATCCCAAGGCCTAAGGACATATTCCTCAATAGAAGAACCTCTTCCAGGGCCTTTCTGGTCTGTCCTAGAGAGTGAACAACTGGAAAGTTCATTCCAAAGGCCTGGGCTAGTGATGGAGCACCTCTGCAGGAGCTGGGTCAGTTGTCATTAGCAGAGGACAGGGTGAAGACAAAGGGTTCTCTTGAGACCACCTCCTCTTGGGTTGCCACTCACTGGTGTAGGGCTTTAAGGAATCCACAAATTCTAGGAATCTTCACAAGGTGCATTTGCTGAGGTAGGAACAATTAGCTTGATTTATGCCTTCTAAATATTTAGTATGTGGTATGTGGACCTCCATCTTCACCCTTGACATGGCCTTGCAAACACTAGAGCCAAGACTGTATGTATAAAATATGTGGATATTTTTTGTGCATATTTGTTTACTTAAAATCTTTTGGAATCTTTGCATTAGAAATTTCAGTCATAAAATCAGCATTTTATTTGAATAGCTTAGTACTGGTTATTTATCAGGGAATAAAAATAACTTTGATCATAAATTTTCTACAATTAAATTTGCAAAAAAGATGAGTATGACAGCTGTTACAGCTATCCATTAATATTATAGTTCTCCTCTTTCCAGAAATATTCTAGGAGTGTACTTACCTGTCCTTTAGTATTGTGTGGCTGTGTTGCTGATTTGGTTTTTATAAATCTGTGGTTTAGACTCTACTGAGATGTAATTTACATACCATCAAATCAACTTTAAAAATACACCAGTAAGTATCAATCATGATCTGGATATAATGCTGTTTGGATAAAAAGAGATAACTTGTTTCGATAGCTGCTTTGTTTCTTAATATAAGTTGCTGTTAAATCCAGAATGATTTTACTATCCCCCATATTTATGTGTCAGTTTTGAGTATAATTGACAAATAAAAATTGCAAATATTTATAGAGTACAATGTGATGTTTTGACATAAGCATACATTGCAAAATGACTACAAACAAACATAATACCTCATATAGTTAACCTGTGTGTGTGTGTGGTAAGAACATTTAAGTTATCTTAATGCAATATTATGTCTACCATGCTGTACATCAGATCTCCAGAATTTGTTCTTCCTGCTTAAGTGAAACTGTCCCCTTTGACAAATATCTTCCCATTTCCCTGACTCTCAGCCCCTGGCAAACAACCATTTTGCTTCTATGATTTTAACTTTTATTAGTTTTCACATATAAATGAGATCATGCAATATGTATATTTGTGTCTGACTTATTTCTCTTATTTCATTCAGGCCCAACATGTTGAAATGACAGAACTTCCTTCACATATATATATATATTGGTAAGAGAGATTGAACCCAGAGATATTTAAACACTGAGCCATATACCCAGTCCTTTATTTTTTAGTGTTTTGAGACAGGGTCTCACTAAGTTGCTCAGGGCCTTGCTAAATTGCTGAGGCTGGTCCCAAACTCTTGATCCTCCTGCCTTAGCCTCTAGAGCTGCTGGGAATATAGGCATGTGTCTCTGTGCCCAACAACTTCTTCATTTTTAAGGCTGAAAAATATTCTTTTGTATGCACTGATATCACATTTTCTTTATCCATTCATTCACTCATGGACAATTTTTTTGATTCCAGATCCTGGCTATTATGAATAGTGTTGCATTGAACATGGGTATACAGATTTCTTCAAGGTATTGATTTCAGTTCCTTCAGATACATACACACAAGTGGGATTGTGGATCATGATAGTTTTGAGGAACTTTTACACTGTTCTATAATGGCTGCACCAATATACATTGTCACCAAAATTTAGATTCCCTTTCCACACCAATACTTACTGCCTTTGTTATAGGTCTTTCTAACAACTGTGATGTGTCTCATTGTTGTCTTGATTCATATTTTTCTGATGATTTGTGATGTTGAACATTTTTTCATATCTTTTATTTGTCTTCTTTGAAGAAATGCCTATTCAGGACCTTTGCACAATTTTTAATCAAGTTGCTTTCTTGCTACTGAGTTTCTTACATGTTTTGAATACTAACCCCTTATCAGATGTATAATTTGCAATATATTACCCTTCCATAAGTTGTGTCTTCACTGTTTTCTTGCTGTGCAGAAGTTTTAAGTTTAGTGCAATTCCATTTGCCTATCTATGCTCTTGATGCCTGTGTTTTTGAGACCAAATACAAATGTTATTACCCACACCAATGTAAAGATGATTTCTCCATTTCCTTTTAGTAATTTCAAATTTAGGTGTTATATTTAAGTTTTTTATCCATTCTGATTTTTTTATATAGTATGAGTTCAATTTCATTCTTTTGCATGTGGATATATGGGTTTCCCAACATCATTTACTGAAAAGACTATACTTTCTGCATTGTGTGGTTTTGGAAATTTTGTTAAGGATCAATTAACCATAAATGCAGATATATATTTCTGAGCTCTCTATTCTGTTCCTTTAGTCTACATGTCTGTTTTTATGCCAATGCTATGCGCAACAATTACCATATGTAGGTAGTATATTTTGACAAGTTGCTTTTCTCTTGCTGCTTTCAAAACTGTCTTTGACTTTTTAGAATCTAATTATTTAACATATATGAAGTGCCTTGGGATTCATGAATCTGGATAGTCATTTCCCTCTCCAAATATGGGAAGTTTTCCTTCCCTTTCTGCTTCTCTATTCCTTTTACAACTCCCATACATGTATTTTGATCCACTTAAGGTATCCCTGAGGTCCTATACACTTTCTTCTTCACTCTTTTTTCTCTTGTTCTTCTGACTGGGGAATTTCAAATGACCTGTATTTGAACTCATCAATTCTTTCTCTTCCCTTATTCTGTTGTAGAAATTCCCTGACAAATTTGTTTTTCAGCTCCAGAACTTGGTTGTTACTAATTTTTTCATGTATTGATTCATCCTTTTTTTTGTGTGTCTCACGGAGATTATTTTAGACAATCATTTTGAATTGTCAGGCAGTGTGTGTGTGTGCGTGTGTGTGTATCTCCAAAGATTATATATATCCATATCTTTAGAGACAGCTATTGGTGCTTTATTTTGCTCCTTTGTTGGTGTAATGTTTTCATGATGATTCATGATCCTTGTAGTCTTTGTTGTAGTCTGCACATTTGAAGTATGCACCTCTTTCACTTTTTATAGACTATGTGGAAAGCCCTGACTATCCAGAGATTCTGGTTGGACTATGTGGTGGCATCCACAGGTAGGCTGGCTTGGCACCTAAGTTTGCAGGGGACTGGCTCCATGAAGCCAGTCTGGTATCAATGTCTGCTTGGGAAAACCTGGACCCTGGACCCCAGGAGCCATACTGGAGCACCCATGTAAACTGTATTTTAGTATACTCACACAGTAAAACCATCACCACTAATTTTAGAACACCATTGCCACCATAAAAAGAAATTTTGTACAGATTAGCAGTATGTGACAAGGTCTGACCACTGTAAGAAAAATGTGAATAACATCATAGTAAATCTTTTAAGACCTACTGCTTAGTTCACCATGTTATCCTCCCTTTGTCATGGGGAATGGTGTCACTCTAGGGGTGGAGCACTATCACACATTTAGGAGTGAAAATAAAAATGGAGCCAAGATGATATTGGCCAAATTATATTGTTATATTGTGTGTATGTATGAACATGCAACAACAAATCACATCATTATGTACAACTATAATGCACCAATTAGAAAACGTAGAAAGAAAAAAAAAATGGTGCCAAGCCCTTGATGAACCAAGAGGTATGTGAATAAGAAATACAACTTTGCTGTTTCAAGTCACTAAGTTTTTGGAGTAGACTGCAGAAACAGAATAACCCAGCCTAATATGAATCATATTCACAGATAAAGATGTGTTTGATGAGAAATTATTTATAGATGAGGTGGAATTTTTTTCAACTGTTTTAAGTTGTGTAATTCTAAAATGGCTCTAACACTAACTGCTCTCTTAAAATGGAAAAAAAAAGGCTGTCTCAATCAGAAGTTCACTGAAGAAAAGTCACTTCATTTGAGCTGAGAAAAGGATGCAACCACTTCTATATAGGAGAGGATATAATATGAACACAGAGTTTCATCATGAACTTTGCCCTGCTGACGGGAGCAGGATAGGTATCTGTTTAATAACTGTGAAAATTATGGTTTCTTAAGATTTCTTTCTAGAATTCTACCTGAAACTTATTTGGACTGTAGATGAAGTTCTAGATTAATTTCTTTCTCCCTTATCATTTATCCTTCAGCCTATATTAGAAATGACTTAAGTATATCCCAAATGCTCATTTTCAATATCAGATAGTGTGAGATATTTGATAATTACCTTAAGATAGACTCTATTCATAACAATGCTACAGGCCTAGTTTAGTTTTTTATTACTCATCTTCACAACAAAATCCTATCAAATAATCTCAGGCCTTTTTCTTCTCTCTCATCCTCTAATCTCCTTACAAGCTTCCAGATTAATCTTTCTAAAACAATTCTTATCATGACATTTACCTACGCAAAGACCTTCATTAGTTTTTGCTCTTAGCAAATAATTTAGCTAGGCATTTGTATTAGTTTTCTAAGGCTACTGTAACAAACTACCACACACTGGGTGACTTAAAACAACTGAATTTCATTGTCTCAACAGTTCCAGAGGAAGAAGTCTGAGATGAGGGGGGTTGGTTGTTTCTAAAAGTGTTGTATGGAACCCTTTACTCTAGCTTCTAGTGGTTTGCTGTCAATCTTTGGATTTTTTTGGTTTGTAAAACCATCACCTCAATCTCTACATTTATCTTAGCATAGCATTCTCTCTGGGTCTATGTACAAACTTCCTTTAGGATACCAGTCATATTGGATTAGAGCCCATCCTATTTCAATAGACCTCATCTTAACTAATTATATCTGTAATAACTCCATTTCCAAATCAGGTCACATTCTGAGGTTATGGGGATTAAGGACTCCTTCTTAATTGTATTCACAGTTCTTCACAAGACTTCCTACTTACTTTTTCATCTTTATTTCCCCTTATCGAACTATATTTTACATCAAGCCAGTGAAGAAAACCAAAAGCCCTGCCCTTCTGTGAATCACTGAAATACTTCTCTTTGTACATGTCTTCTGCTGTAATTCTTTTGTACTCATTCACCAAATACTATTCATTTTCAAAGACCAGCTCACATGATCATTTTTCTATGAAGATAAATCTTCCAAGTTTTCTATCCGGAAACACTTTATTTTTTTGCCTTCACAAGTATATTATTTGTACTTGTCTCCTGGTATTTACCATGTTCTTACTTGTAATTTGAGTTTACATGTCTTTTATGGTCTATATTCCTTACTGGGCATTAAGTCCCTTATAAGGATGAAGCACACATCTTATTCATCTTTTAATTTGCCCACATTGCTTTACATGGTGTTTTATAATACTTGTTGAACAAAGTTGTAAAATCACAGATTATAGTTTGAAATACTGCTTATATCATTCCTTATTTTTTTAAAGACTGCAGAAAAAATCTTATTAATAGATGCTTTGGATTTTAATAAATAATATGGAAATGAATAAATGTTTTCGAACCAACATATAGTTTCAGGCTCTAATCTTGAAACTATCTAACAAAGTAGATAATTTGAAGTTATCATTACTGTGGAAAAAACCATTAAACAACCCTAATTTTCCTCTACAATATTGTTTTTAGAAATTCAAATGACAAAGCAGTTTTATTTCATTCATGTTATATTTCATCCAGTATTTATTAATCCCATTCTAGGTAGTTAAAATTTGTGTTTTAAAAGGTAGAGATATTCCAGAAAAATTAAAACTGAAAATGCAATTCCAATAACAGACAAAAATTAGAGTTCATAAGAAGCAAAGGTGCTTTGTCTATTCTCTATTTAAAAGAAAAACTGAATTCTTCTTTCACCTACATATATATATATATGTGTGTGTGTGTGTGTGTATACATACACACACAGAGATACTCAAATGTAGCACAACTTTATATAAATAAACCATTATAAAAACAAACATTCAGGATTTTGTCATTAGAGTGTCAAGACACTTCCATACAATCTAATGGATAAAATATCAAGACTCAAGGGGTTTCTACATTCTATACAAGTACTCGAAATTAATTTTGGTATTTACTAACTTAAGTACTCAAGAACTTGGTTTGAAGTGTCCAACAGACTGAAAGTCTGCTTTTCAAGAGTACCATGATCTTCTATCAATGGAGAGGTTTTGGCATTTCTATATTCTAACAGTTCACGATCCTTGCTTGATGTTAGTAACTCATTATCAACTATACCAATAGGTGCATCTTCTACCAGAATATTTGCTTGGTATGCTCCAACTGGAATTTCTGGTAATCCAATGTAGTCATGATCTGTCACTACTGAACCTTGCAAGAGATAAAGACTGTCTGAAAGAAGAGACATAAGTTTGCATTTTACAATTATAATTAAATATTTTTAAATTAAACAACGTTAAGTGAGGAACAAAAGCTAAAGTAATGAAAATTAATTTCAACTTCTCCTTACTTATCCAGTAAATATATATATATACATATGTCAAAGAATAAAAATTTTTATATATTTGTGTATAGCACACAAACAATAATCATAGATTTTAATATAGCCAAATTTTCCTATTGCCTTGAACTGTCTTTGACAGATATTTATGTGTGGGGGACAGGTGGTAGGAGTGGTAGAGATTAAAAAAAAATTATAAAACTATGTTTTTGATAATGGTGATGTCCTTAATATGCTTCTGGCAAAACATTCCTGGGTATATTAAGGTTTAAAATCATATTTTAAATGGAATTGTCACATCTTTATATGTAAAATGTTAGAAAATTCTTCAATCTTTTTAGAACACACATTAGGAAGATAATATCAAATTATTACAATATAAAGTCATAAACCACATTATTGAAAATAAAGTTGCTAGAATCAGATTTATGTGATAGGAATGTGTAAGGAGGTAGGCTTCAATGAAGTAGCTTTAAAAGGTTAGATTAAGTGTAATTCTTAGGTCTACCTAATCTACACTGAAACTATTACAGGGAATTTTCTTTCTAGCATTTTATTATGTTCTTAGCAAATTTATCATTACCCTTAGGAAAAATGTATTTAAAATAAATGTTAAACTGACAGCAAAGTAGCAGTATCTTTTAACATAAAGAATGATAGAGACAAAAGGATTTCTTCCTATCAGATATTTTGATTCATTACAAAAAGGCAGTTTTCTACCACTTCTGATTATGTCCTGAACCCTTCCTTCTTTCCTGAATTTTCTCCCAAGACATTAACAGATTCTCTTGAAGTTTTTTTTAATTGTAGATGGACACAATATCTTTATTTTACTTATTTATTTTATGTGGTGCTGAGGCTCAAACCCAGTGCTTCACACATCTAAGGCAATCGCTCTACCCCAGAGCTACAATCCCAGCCCTCTCTTGAAGTTATTATTAGCTTAAAGAGTACTTATATTTTAAGTTCAAGAAATAGTAAGTGAAAGATTATTTGCCCATTTAGATTGAAAATCAATGAAAGTTTATCAAACCAGATAAATTTGATAGCATATATGGGGAAATGATCCTACACTAATCCAAATGAAAAAAATTATAAATTTAGATTTATAAATTTAAATATATCATACAAATCTATGCTATCAACAAATCACATAAATAGGCTTGGGCTTATAGTTAGCTCAGTTAATTCTTCCTAAAGTAAAGTGTGCTTGGTATTTTAGTTTTAAGAGGTTTTCCAAGTTTAACTTCACAAATTCTTTTTTTTAAATATATATTGTTTTAGTTATAGATGGACAACCTTTATTTTATTTATTTATGTGGTGCTGAGGATCGAACCCAGTGCCTCACACATGCTAGGCAAGCACTCTACCACTGGGCCCCAGCCCCAGACCTAACTTCACCAATTCTTATTAATAATGCAAAACCAGTGATTAGATTGAAAATGACATTAAGAAGATACACAATTTACAATGAAATAAAATATAGATAATTGAAGATGATAAGAAAATTATATCTGTATTTTAATATGGGACAAATTGATGGATAAGAGGAATGAATCTGAAAAACAAAATATAAATGACACACCCCACGAGAAGTATTAGGACTGACAGCAGCAAGAAAGAGGAAAAAATGATCCATGGAAATGAAATACTTTCCAAATGTGTTGATGGAGGTTCAACATGAAAGCTTGCTTATTAGCTTAATGTTAATACTAGAGTGAGGCAAGTAGTAATTTATAAGAAAACTTTAAATGTTAGGTATGGCAATAGTATTGTTGGCAAATTATTATACTAATAGTCAATGGAGAATTTCATAGGTTCAAGGTTTGTACACTACTATAAAGTTATCAGTGATCACAAATACCATAGCATTAAAGGAATTGCCAAAGACATTTTCAGAAATCTTTGAGGAAAGTTTTCTGCCTAAATTTTTTTTCATACAGATGAGTGGATTGTTCTACTGAAAAATATAGAGTAAATATATATCATATATATATATAATATGCCTAGATGTTAAGTTCTTAGGAGTTACCACATTCAGAGACCACTGAGCTTAAGCATTCAGAGACCTTGAGCTTAAGCACTCCTACTTACTCCGACTTTACTAATATCACCTATTAATAAGAGGAAAGTTTCCATATATATGCACTATAAATAATACAAAAACATACACTTTTTTTTTCTTTTAAATAAGTGATAATCTTTAAACTACCTTACTGTAATAAAACTGTAGAGAACAAAGACTGTACTCAGCACATTTGGCACAAATCATTTTATACACAAGGGAAAACTACTCTGAAGATATCTAAGTTTCAAATTCTATGGCTTAAATCTTCTGATTCAAAAGAAATATTCTTTAATTTCAATAAAGATTGTCAGAAAAAAGACTTTAAGCCTCAAATATACGTTGATCTAATATTTTGGATATGAAATTATATAAAATATGACATTAAATTATTTTAATGTATTTCCTTGTATATTTTAAATATGTTTACTAGAAAATTTAAAATTACAAGTTATATAGTTTTTGTTTTATATATCTATTAGACTATGTTGATCTAGAATAATCCTGAGTTAAGGATATAGAAAAGAATAAAGTTTTTGCTCTCAAAATAGAGAAAGACAAACATATATATTAAAGGACTTCTCTACTCAGTTAGGTTATACAATAGACTTTACAGACTTCTTTTTTCATCCTTTTGATTCAGTTGATTATATAATTTGTTTAATGAAAGTATCATTTCAGTTTTGATCAAACCAAATATTAAGTCTTTAGTTTCTCTGAGCTATTTTCTAGATGTTTCAGGAAGATGTTATCAGTAGTTTGATATACTTTTTTCTTATGTAGTTTTAAGAAATAAAGTGATAAGATTAAAAAATAAATTTTAAAATCTATTTTTAAATAATACATTAAAATAAGAGCCTCAAAAATCTGAATGATTTTAGTTAATTTCTTCATATAGAAAGAAAAACACAAGGTTTCATAGTACTTAATTTTCTTATTCTGAAGCAAGGTAACTAAATTAAACCTACATATGGCCTGATAATTCTTAGTCTTTCAGAATATGTTGTCATTCTATTACATTCCTTCTCATAAAATAACTGAATTTAATACCTCATCATTGCCATTAATAATAACTAATACTATCAAGAGAAAACTTTATTGACTCTTAGAGATTATAGAACTAAGAAGCTAAAGGAAGGCTTTCTCTGCCTGAGCTATGTTAATAATGTGGAGATTCTGAGCTTAATGCCATACAGACTAAGCTTTGCTTTGGTTCATTTATGCACACTATAAAAGATGTCCATATAGTAATCTCTGGAACCTGTAAATATATAACCTAACATGGCAAAAGAGAATTAAGGTAGTGCTAGAATTAAGGATGTTATCAGTTAAACTTAAAATAGGGAGATTAGTTTGTGAGGTGGTACATGCCTGTAATCTCAGCTACTCAGAAGGCAGAGGCAGAGCGAGTCCAAGTTCCAGGCCTGCCTGGGCAACACAGTGAAACCCTTTCTCAAAATAAAATACTACTACTTAAAAAATGCCAAGGATATAGCTCAGAGGCAGAACATTCCTGGGTTCAATCTCTAGTGCCTCCAAAAAAACAAGAGGGTTATCTTGGATTATGTGTGCAGGTCCAAGGAAAAGGATCTTCACATGTGGAAAAGAAAGGCAGAAGAGGAGGTTGAGCCACTGCTGGCTTTAAAGACAGAAGAAAAGGACCGTAAATCAAGTAATAAAAGTAACTTCTAGAAACTAGAAAATGGATTCTTTCTAGGCCTTTGGAAAGGAACACAACTATGCCAATGCCTTGATTTTACCACAGTGATAGCTATGTCTGTTGGACACTAAGTTATAGAACTTTAAGATAACAAAATTTTGTTGTTTCAAGTCACTAAATTTATTGTAACTTGTTATGGTAACAACAGAAAACTTATAGGATAATGAAAGTAATTTTCCAGGTGGGGGTTTTCAATCATGAAGGAAAATCAGAATAAAATTTTTGGGTGAGGGAGACCAAATCTATCACAAATCAAATAAATTAAAAACAACTCAAAATTTGTGATGAATAGAACAATGGGTCAATAACATATTTTTTCCTTTCAAAAGGGAACATTAAGATTACAAAGAGACACTATGGTATGTTTTAAAATTTCTTGCTAAAATAACTAGACAAAATATTAAATAGGCCTGCTTAAAATAGCAATGACAAATATTGTAGGCTTAGTACCAAATGTGTTCTCTCTACATTATGTTCTAAGATAAGAATGGATAAGATGTTGGCAACAAAAGTGTATGTGCTTCAGACAGTGAATCTTTTAAGATAGCTACAAAATCTCAAGAATGATGAAGAAGAGTATTAATGACCAATGTAGATAAGACAAATTTATAGTTCCTTTGGATATAGGTTGCCCCAAATTTATGTCAAATATGAAGTTGAGTTATTCAAAGATATTGTTTGCATTAAATTCAGCTCAGGACTCCTCAAAATCAGGTTGCAAAATGAAGATTTTTAGGAAAATACATGATACTGAAAAAAAGATAGCAAGAATTACATTTATGTTGTATTTCTGCAAATGAAAGAAATACAAAAAAGAGGACCAAACAGTGATTAATCAAGAACCAGATTCTAGGCGGGCACGGTGGCTCAAGCGTGTAATCCCAGCACTTAGAGAGGCTGAGACAGGAGAATCACAAGTTCAAAGCCAGCCTCAGCAATGGCAAGGCGGTAAGCAACTCAGTGAGACCCTGTCTCTACATAAAACACTAAATAGGGCTGGGGATGTGGCTCAGTGGTCGAGTGCCCCTGAGTTCAATCTCCAGTACCAAAAAAAAAAAAAAAAAAAGCAGATTCTATGATAGCCACATCAGCACTCCCTTTGGCTAACTTGAAATATTTAAACAAATTCACCCATCAATCTTAGATTCCTTACGTGTATGCTAGTAGTAATATTATAATTTTCTCATATTACTGAAAGAAACATCTTCAGAGAATTCAATTACGAGGCAAAAATTATAATGTTTAGAAACTTTTGTTCCCAATTCGGGTTAGACATATTCAAAAGCAGCAAAATATCAGATATCCTTTCTGAGAAAGTCTGTGGTAAGCGTAAACTGAAAAATGTTCAAACAGATCCTGGTACAGTATCATTTTAAGTGTAAATTTTGTATTAAGGAAAGTCAATACATTAGAAGGCAGCAAGTCCTGAATAGCAAAGATTAGGGAAGAAATTTTGCTAAAGAAGATTGCTATAATCTTTTTTTTCTACATAACTTGTAGAAGGGAGAGATTATAAAGAGTAGCTGAGAGCCAAGAGGCACAAGGAATGAAAGCACTTACCTTCTAATAAAGAGAATGAAAGTACTTGTGAGTTTTCAGAATTAGAACATAGTCAAGATAAGTTTACTGACTAGAATAACTGTGTCTGTCACAAGAAGGAAAAGCACTAAGAGCTTTCAACATGAGAGTTGTGGCTCAGATAAGAAGCAGAGTTGAGCTATTATTACTGAGTAGCTCCCAAGGGCTTCATATCCAAATACAGGATAAGTGTAGGTTACTTGTCATTGTGGCTCTTGTTGTTATTTATTTAAACTTGCTAAATAACTTGTTTATGTTGTTTAAAAATACACTATGTTGGCTGGGTATGGTGGTACCTGCCCGTAAACCCAACTACTTAGGAAGCTGAGGCAGGAAGATGTAAGTCTTCCTGAGCAACTGAGCTGAGACCCTATCTCAAAATAAAATAAAAAGGGCTGGGGATATAGTTCAGTGCTAAAGTGACCCTGAATTCAATTCCCAATGCCACAAAACAAACAAAAACAATATTGTATTATTCATTAGCTATTACTTATATTTAAATATTATTCATGCTTTACCTTTCTTTAGATAAAAAGCATAATTACTGACTAAGGTATCAGTTAACTCTCTCTCAGTCATCTGCCCCAGAGAAGCTCTAGGGAGCAGAATTATCAGGACAAAATAAAACAGTCTCATTAAAGTAGGGGACTTAATCTGAAAACTATGGCAAAAATGTTATTTAAACTAGTCTATGAAAGAAAAGATTAGAAAGATCAGCTATCTTGACTATTAAGAACCAGTCATATTTGGGGATAATTATGATTGTTTAAAGTACAATAATGTCTTCTTACAGCATTGTGGGAACAACCTACTCTGCACCCTCACCTGTCCCCACTCATGACATTTTTAAGTTCCCTTATTTGTCTCACAACTAAATTCTGTACAATGTTTATTTATGGCATTAATAATTTTAGTTGCTGTTTTTCCATGCTAAAATGAGGCATCAAGTATCTAACAGGATGTTATAAAGCAAAATAGAAGATAAAATCCTTTTGTGAAATAGGTTCAGTATCTTCCACATGAATTACTATAAAGCACACTACAAATCAAAATAAAATCTTTCAGTTCCAGAAAACACATTCTAATAAAACAGACCTGAGATATCTGAAACTATTATCAAATTGTATAAAAATAACAAGGACAAAAAGAAAAAAACCCAAAAGAAGTAAGAAAGATTTCTGGTATTTTTAGTTTCTCTTTTCAAAGAAAGAAAAAATGCACAAAAGTGATAGATATTTACCTTGTTCACTGGATTCTCTTATGTAAGGCTTAAGGTGGGACATTTTAATAGGTCTTTTAAGCCTAGTTCCAGTATTGTCTCTGAGGACAGCACATCCACTTTCTGTAATATAGTCTATGACACAAGGACCAACCCATTCAGATTGGAAACGACCATCCTTCCACCAATTTTTCCTTTGTCTTAAAACTTCATGACCCACTTTTAAATGAAATGGATTTAATTGCTTTGGTTTCTTTTTAACAATGATTTTGCTTTTATTTAGGTCATCTAAATTGTTGTTCTCCATCTACAAGTGCAAAAAAAAGAAAAAAGAAAAAAGAAAGAGGTGAGTTATTTCTTGAAAGCAAATGCAAATAATAATAATAAAATGAAATAGTTATTTATTGAAATGCTACTAAAAGGTAGGCAAGAGTCCCATTCAGTTCTTAAAGTGACATTTTCAAAGTCAGTATTTTTATCCATTATACAGAGAAGGTAAACTAAAATAAGTTAGTCATTTTCCAAAGTCAAAATACTAGAAAACAGCAACAGGACTACAGATTTGAATATAGGCTACAATTCTAAAACTCATAATTTTCTCATTACTGTCTCTCAGAATTCCCAAACTAGTAAGCATACTATTTAACCAAGACAAGGAGAATTTAAAATATAGAACCATTTTGGTTTAAGGGTATAGCATGAACATGTGTACATGCTAAAATTTTAAGAGTAAATATCACTTTATAGAGTTTTATAGTTTTTCCTTTTGTGGGGTGGGGGGGTTGCTGGGGATTGAACTCAGGGGCACTCAATCACTGAGCCACATCCCCAGCCCTATTTTGTATTTTATTTAGAGACAGGGTCTCACTGAGTGGCTTAGTGCCTCACTTTTGTTGAGGCTGGTTTTGAATTCATGATCTTCCTGCCTCAGTCTCCGGAGCTGCTGGGATTAAATAGAATCACCTGGCCCATCGAAGTTGTCTTACTCTCCATTATTTTATCAGCTTCTTTAACTGCATCTAGAATTCTGGCAAACATATTCGTATTACCACCATCCATTTCATGAAGATTATCTGACGTCTCTGGCATATAAGGATTTCGGTTAAACATTTGAAAATATGGTGTATTTTTAGTAGGTTCCTATTTTAAGAAAAATAAAAAACAAATTTGAAATATTTTTTCTAGCCAAGAAATAGTCACAACTCAAGTACAGAATTAATATAAAGGCACATACCAAGTGAGTTACATTGAAGGCAAAGGAAAGAGCTGATAGGTGCTCATCCCAGTTGTTTGGGTGGTCAGCACAGTATTTGGAAAGAAATGTTTTGATTGTGCTGGGTGTACTTTCAGTTGGATTAACAGTTCCAGAGGCATGAGAAATTATAATCTGTTTTGTACCAAACAATCCATATAGTTCATCATTGATCTGAAAAATACATAAAACAAAGCTGACTTTTTAACATTTGTATTTTCACTGATTTAAAGAAGACTTCAAAAAGAATTTGAATGTTGTCCTTTTCATTGACCAAAGCACATTCTAAATAGAAACATACATATTACTGGGTGTGGTGGTGCATGCTTATAATCTCAGCCACTCCAGAGGCTGTGGCAGGAGGACTATAAGTTCAAAGTCAATCTAGACAACTTAGCCAGACCCCACAACAATAAAAAGAGGCTGGGGATATTGCTCAGTGGTGGAGTGCTCCTGCGATCAATCACAAGTACTTCACAAATAAAAAAATAAAATACATTGTTATATTTTACTTAAAATAGTAGTTACTACTGACTGAGTTCTCGCTATGTGATGGTCAACACACAAGATGCTTTACATTATTGTCACTACATCTTGAAATGATTTTCTGAGGTATTATTAACCCTACTTTAAAGTCAAGAAGCTAAAGCCTTGGGAGGTTAATTGCCTTACCACACATAAAACAAGGAAATGGAAGATCAGGATTTAATACTAACTCTGTATTCAAGTAACTTTTTAATTCAGTTCATCATATATATGCTAGGTCACATAATTCAGTTAACAGGCAGGCACCTTTGGCCAAGTGACCGAAACTCACTTGGCCAAGCTTCCTCATCTGTAGAATGATGAAACTTCTTACCCAGAACTCCTATGAGGATTAAATAAATTAATGGTTATAAAGCATTTTTAAAGAATTATTGTCAAGTTGCAGGAAATATACTACTTTTAACTACTACTATTATTACTGTTGTTATTGTAGTTATGTGCAGGGCCTAAAAGAAGTTAAAATGAGTTTAGAAAACTTATTAACAGTAAAATGTAACATAACTATTTTTCCTACCTTAGCCCCTATGCTTGAATAACTCAATATATTTATTTTATTTATGTTTATGTGGTGCTCAGGACGGAACCCAGTGCCTCACACGTGCTAGGCAAGCACCTTACCATTGAGCTACAACCCCACACATGCCCCTTATTTCTGAGTTAACCTTTGGCTGATAAATTTGTCTTTAAAAAGAATATTTCAGACAAGTATTATTGGAATAATTAAAAATGTAAAGCTAATCAAAGAAAAGCTAGCAAAAATGCAACTATATTTCCTAAGCTCCCTGGAAGGTAGGAGTGCTCATGAAATACAATTCTGGCAGAAAAAGATATGTTAATTTATTGCATAACCTCAGCTAGTATTTGTTTGTTTTTGCTCACTGTCCTCCCCTTTCTTCTGACTGAAATGTAGACATTGTGACTTGAGCTCTGGTATATTATGTGCCTAAGATTGAGAGTCACTCCCCAAAGATGGTAGAACAGCTATCAGCATGGGTTCCCAGTGATATTCACAGCTATCACTCACTCTATGCCTGGTCTTCTTTGGCCAGAGTACAAAACAAACTCTTTCAGGAGTTTATATATTGGGAAAGGAAGAGGAATTCTGTTACTTGCTGCTGAACATAATTCGTTGCTGATATATGTACTAATTCAGTACTTATTCACTAATTTTCTCCTTTTGATTAAAAAGTAATTAGAAATCTCAAAGAACACTTGTCACTGGAGTCAGTTTCAACCTGAGGACTTGATAAATGGTTTTAAATGACCCATGGAAAAAGCTTCAATCTCTTTGTTTCAAAAGGTTGCCTAGGCAACCAGTGAATCCACTTGTGAAATGCTATCTTGATATCCAATTCCCATCAACCTTTTCCTTCAACCCTCTAACCAGATATACTATCAGTCATTACAATTTTAGTTTTATATAACATTTTTTTTTAAAAAATTAAGAATTTCCCCCATTGAAAAGGCTTATTCTCACATGACCAGTGTAACTCCACATCATGTTCAACCACAAGAATGGGATTCTAATTAGAATAAGTTATAATCCATATAATATTTTTTAAATACACTCTACTGTAATGTATATTTAAAAAGAATACATAAAAAAGGCTTATCCTCTTCAGAGATTTACAAAATGTTCTTATGTCTTTTATGGAAACAATTTAGCAAATACTCTAAGGTGAGATATGTTAGAAACGTCTTAATTTTTATCCAAATGTGTAACAAATCTCCCACATTGTGTTATTATTCTAAACTTACTTCAACACTCTAGTAGTGTTTTCTGTATTTGCTAGAGAAAGAATTTATTTTACATTTTCACCATTATACTTCTGTGAAATATTTCAATTTAATCACAGCAAAAAGTATAAATTTTCCCAAACATACGTGACTTTTTGCATTTTGTTATAAAGAAATCTCACAACAAAGATTTGTAAACATTATTTATTACCTTTAGTAAAATGTTAAAGTTATATAACTGAAAAAACTGCTGGCTAATCATAATGGCTTCTATATTATCATTAGTGAATTTCTTTGGCTTTTTTTGTTTTCTTTTTTTTTTTGAGAAAGAATCTTGCTATGTTTTTCAGGCTAGGCTCAAACTCTTGATCCTCCCACATTAACCTCACAAGTGGCTGGGATTAGAGGTGTGCCCCTCACTGCCTGGCTTCCATTAAGTACTGGACAAAAAGTACATACAAGCTATTAGCAAAAACTGATTATTTAAGAATTAAATAGAAACACTTTCAATTTATGAGTATTTTACACACATATACATAGTTTATTTTCATTATTATTTTAGCGCTGAAAATTAAACTTAGGACCTTGTGTATGCTAAGCATATATTTTGCCACTAATCTACACTCCCAGCTACAAGTGTTATATTTTAAAATGGATACTCAGTGGGTTAGGATGTAAATGCTTATTAAGTTGTCTGGACAGACTTGTGCTGAAGAGTTAACATGGAAGGTCTGAGACTTTGAAAGTCCTCCTTATGCTGAGAGTGGTGGTACAAGCCTGTAATCCCAGCAACTAGGAAGGCTGAGGAAGAAGGATTGCAAGTTCAAAGCCAGTCTCAGCAACTTAGCAAGGCCCTAAGTAACTCACTAAGACCCTGTCTCTAAATAAAATATAAAAAAGGGCTGGGGATGTCGCTCAGTGGTTAACCTACTCCCCTCCCCCCCCAAAGTCCTCCTTATAAGGTTGCTCCTTGGCTAATGTCTAAGATCTTGGATTCTTGTTCCCACCAAAAAGTTCTAACCATTCTGATAGGAGTGGCCCAGTATGCCTGAATAGTTTATACAATTCATGTGGCTTTTGCTAAACCCTTTTCCTTCCAAGAGTTTGGAAATTTGTTATATGCCAGGTGCAGGGTGCTTATGAAAAGAAGCTGCAAGAAACCCTCTAGGCACTAAGTCTCTAAAGAGCTTCCCTTGTAGGCAATATTCCACATGCCTTGTCACAATTCACTACTGCAGGAAAATAAACATATCCTGTGTAACTCAATGAGGAAAGATCTCAGGAGCTTATACAAGCTACTTTTTCTTATATTTCTCTGACTTCTCCCCATATACTTTTTCGTTTTGCTGATTTTGCTTTATATCCTTCCATTGAATAAACATCAACTATGAATATGCCTAAATTCCTCCTAGTGAATCACCAGGACAGTGCCTAGTGAAACATAGGGATAATCTTAGGGACCCTCACACAAGCCCTACTTAATAAATATAACTTAGGTATTTCTTTTTGACTGAGACATCATATGTACTGTGAACCAAGAAAGTCTAGCTAACTCTGATTATTCTTGTACAGTAATCTGTCACTTATGAAATTTTATACTTCTTTCTTTCCTTTTTTTTTTTTTTTTTTTTGAAATAGTCTTGTTATATTGTTCAGGTTCATCTTAAACTCTTGGGCTCAAGTGATTCTCCCACCTCGGCCTTCCAAGTAGCTAGGACTACAGGTGTGCACCACCATGCCTGGTTTAATTATAAAAATTTAAAATAGGCCTTACATCTAATAGTATTACATTTGTTTTTCAGACTTTCCGTACATATTCTTGCCTATTTATTCCTTCAGGTTAACTTTAATTAGATAAAAGGCCAGGACAAGGGGAAAAATACCTTTTCTCATTCACATATGAGACTTATTTTCCATCTAATTAAGTCCCCCTTTACCTGATAATTAAAGATTTTTGTTTTTATTAGTGCATTCTAGTTATATATAATAGTGAGGTTCATTCTGACATAATCATAAATGTATGTAACATAATTTGCTTCATTTCAATTCCCAGTACTTCTTTCCTTATCCTGCTCCTTCCCTCTGTTCCCCTTCTTCTACTCTACTGGTTTGCCTTCTAGTTTTTTGTTTTGTTTTTGATTGCTGCTTTATAGATACACATAAAGGTGGAATTCACTGTGGTATACTCAAAAAAGTACATAGCATATTTTGGTTAATTTCATTCTGTAGTTTCTCCCTTTTCCTGTCCCTTCTCCCTCTTGCTTAACCCCCTTCCTTTCCTCCCTTGATATTCCTTCTAGTTTCATGGGCTAGAAGCAAAGATTATTTGGTCCAACATTCTCATTTTAGTTTGAGGATTCCCAAAGATAGGTTTACACATATTTAGTGCCACAGTTAAGTACTAAAATCCTAGTCTCCCAATTTCCAGTGCAACTACCCTTGTACTATAGCAATTTATCTGAACTTATTAAGCACTCTATCATGCACAGGGCACTGTGTGCTGGACACTGAAAGGCAGTAAGAATATGCTCTCAAACCTAAGTAGTTTGTTTATCTTACCTGTTGAATGAATTCATCTCTTTGATCCATTATTATTTTCTGAGGCGGTCCATATATGAAAAATATATTGATGATAGCTTTAGAAATTTCTGATGCTGAAACATCACATAGAGGCAAAATCATAACCCATTTTGTAAACAAATCTGTCATGAGTATAGCATATACATGACTTCTGTTGCTTGTATGAAAAGGTCCCATCAGATCAACAGTAACTATACTCCATGGATTCTCCACCTTGAAAAGATGTTGTTTAGGTGATAGAATAACTGTATTTTTTGCTACTTGACAATGCTGACAAGCATATACCTATACAAAGAGGATCACAATAAAGAAAATAAAGACAAATATTAACGTAGATGACATATAAAAATCAATCTTATAAATCCTAATTGTGAAATGGTTAATAGGTACTTTGCATTTTGAAGGAGAAACTTTTGGACTAAGGACAGCAACCTGAATTAAACCCTTTACTGAGAACACTAAGCAAATATTAATTGCTATGCCTATCAAATGACCATCTTATAGGGTTTTATTCACATGGAACATAATTCTGATTCATATTCAATAAATATTTATGAAACAATAGATCTTAAAGTGTTTTTATTATTTTACTTTTTAATTGACAAAAATGTACATATTATGGGAAACTGTGATGATTCTTTTTTATGATTTTACATCAGTTTGTGAATATGTGATAATTTCTATTTGCAAAAGATGTTTCTAAAGTTATCACTCTTAAGATGTTCACTTAAGATATCACTCTTAAGATCTTAAGATATCACTCTTAAGATCTATTCCAACAATATTTGTTGAAATATAATTTCAATAAAACAACACTTATAGATGCCAGAAATTCTCTAGGTCCTAGAGAACACAAAAATGGGGGTCAGTGAACAAAAACAAAGCCCATGTTTCAGTTACGTGAGAGGAGATCAAATGGTCAATTTATGGATGGTGCCATTTTTCAATATATTCTGTAATTTCACTTTCAAAACTAATTCCAAACTAACTTAAGAAAATTTTAAAAATGATCTCACTACAGTATAGTCATAGTTACTTTTGATCAAACTTTTCATTTTCCAACTTAAACTTATTCACCAGATTTAATTACAAATAACTTCTGATGATTTCAAAAGTTCATATCCATTCTCAAATGATAAACATTCAGAGACAAAGATTTCACTGCATGTTCATAAGGAATGCATGGCAGGTTCACAATTTAATTTTGCTTTAATTTGGTTTAGGGTTTCTGCCATGTTTGAATCTTTCTACCTCAAGTTGTAATAGAAACCAAAACAGAGCAGAAACTAGGTCTGATTTATGAACACATTCTCCTGCATATAGAAAATATGACTGTCATTAAACATGTAATGAATTAATCAAAGGAATTTCAACTCCATTTAAATTCTGCCTACACAAAGAAGTTCAATGATGAAAATATGGTTCTAAGTCATCTATATAAATATGGTATTTTCAAATGTTTAAATAATACTTTTAGTTCAAATTATAGTTTAGTGATTTAAAAGAATTGTGAAGGGAAATAAAACTCTTTAATTAATAAATTTTTTGTCCATAAACTCCTATACAAAAAATACTTAATGAGAAATGTTACCCAGAGTAAATCTGTAGCAACAACAAATTTTGCTTATTTATTCAAAAGACATTACTTAAAGTATTCTAAATACATAAAGCCATACCCACTGTTTGACATCATTGGTCACAGAAGTCCAATAGTAATTGGATTCCACTAAAGTGAGCGTTCTGGATATGCCATGATGAGCTCCAGTGTCATTTTCATGGCATTCTCTAAGGACTTTTTTTTTTTCCTCTTCTGAAACAATTACCAAACGATTTTGTTTTCTGTCTTTTCCAACATAAAACAGTTTTTTATCTGGAAAAAATGATACCAAAAAGATAAAACTATATTTTTTAGAAATTTATATAGTAAAGATAATCATAGCCTTATCTGCAAACTATAGAGGTACTGAATTTACAAAATCTTTCTCCACTTAAAACAGTATTTATTTGTAATGATACTACCATACAATCTGAATGGTCCTTAGCTGTTACACTTATTAGCTATCTAGGAAGAACCCTAGCTGCTTTAATTCTGTAACTGTCAATACAAGCAGAGCTAGCTTATTTACCAAGGCATGTGATAACTGTGGCAGTATGAAATTATCTATGGGAGAACTCAAACTAGGAAAAATATTTGCAGATGCCTCCTAAACATGGCATAAATTAGCAAATGAGTTATATGCAGAAAAACAACTTCCTGGAACAGAATTTTCTAAAATATTGCAGTTACATAAATGCAACCACCCCCCTCTACTTTTTCTTGATTTGAAAAAAGCTATATCTTTAAGTTATTTTTAAAGAGGAAGAAGCTACATCTTTGTTATTTTATTTCCCTTTTTCCCCCCCCTGCAGTATAGAGGATGGAACCCAGGGTACTCTACCACTGAGCTACCTCTCCAGGCCTTTTTTTCTTTTCTTTTCTTTTTTGATGGAGGAACTGACTAAATTGCCTAGGATGGCCTCAAACTTGAACTTGCCAGTGGCTGCAATTATAAGGCTGTACTACTACACTGAGCTAGTTGCTTTTCTTTTTCTTTGCTTTGGTACCAGGGATTGAACCCAGGGCACTCAACCACTGAGCCACATCCCCAGCCCTTTTTTTTTTTTAAATATTTTATTTAGAGACAGAGTCTCACTAAGTTGCTTAGGGCCTCGCTAAATTGTTGAGGTGGCTTTGAACTCATGATCCTCCTGCTTCAGCCTCCCAAGCCACTGGGATTATAGGCACGTTCCACCTCACCCAGCTAGTTGCATGTTCTTAAGGATTCCTGAGAAGAATCTGCAATTAAGAAACAACCAGGTGAGAGAGAACTATCACTTCTCCAGTATGGATGGGGTAGCTATTTAAAGGACAGAATCTGGCACTGAGCTATGAATATGCTTAAACACATACTGAATAAAATGTTCCTTATTTAATTAGAAGGAAAGCATCCTGAGTGCAGGGACTCTTATCTTATAAATCAATATATCTCCAGGGCCTATAATATGATTGGCATTCAGCAGAAAGTCAATAAACATTTTTTCCACAAATGATTAAATAAATGAATGAATAATTCCTCACTTTAAGAGTCTAAGAGGTAATAGGTCTGTCTTCCTTAAGCATATGGAGTTATTGATAGGAGTGTACACAGGAGAAAAGAACAAATTTATTAGAATTTTCTTGACATGCTTTGGGAAAAGGCTAATGTACCTATGGGCAAAACTTCCATGAAAAGAACAGACATTCATTGAGCTATTCAGTGGCTGTTTTTGTTTTCTATCCCATCCCAAACTTCTCTTCCTCTTTGGAGGAGGGGGGAAAGAGCAAAAATTACCATGACCTTTCAAGATAAATATTGCACTGTCTTTCAAATATTTAATCTATTCAAGGGAATTCAGAATCCAAAAATAAATGTAATTCTGAGAATATTTTATAGCAGTGGGAGGGGGAAACCATAGAAATGAATATAGTTAATTCTTTCCATTTCTTCTTTTAGAAAACAAACTGGTTATCTTTGTTAATATTTTTATATTAAACATCAAATAAATTCCTCACTGACAGTGGCATAAGTGCTTGAAAATGCACCAAGTAGGAACTACTGAAGTACAAAGGAAAGAGAAATCAATCAATTCCTGCACAGGCTTCTATCAAGGTTTTATTTCTTTTTTCATGGTATCTCTGACTACAATTCAAAAGGCCCTTCTTATGCTTACCAGCATTCAGTTAGCTTCAGTGTGATTTCTCATTTTGCTTTTGATTTGTCATTATCATCTTAACTGATAATTGTTTAGAAACAACAAATTACCACAGAAATTATCAGGAATCCACAAAAATGCATGTGGAAAAGAATCTATAACTTATATTCAAAATTTTGGATGTTAATTTCACCTTTGAAGATAAATTTTTTTGCTGCTCTTCTAATGCCACTTCTCTCACTTGGTAGTGTAGTTGAATGATATTCACCAGTTCGCTTATAATATGCAATCTGTTTAAGATGAAGGTCACCATTTTTTCCACTACGGACCATCGTGAACCTAGGTAAAAGGTATTTAAAGATATTACTTAAATAATAAGCTAATTCAGTTGCTATTTTAGTTCAGGCTTCTGTCACATTTGTGCTTATGAATTGAGCATTCCCAAAATATTTCTGGGAGGAAGACAATTATAGTACAGAAAAGGAATAGAGTGGTGTATGTGAACAAAAATATTCCAATGCTATTTTTGAGATAAATCATGACAAATTATCTTGTCTCTTTTTGTGTGATAAGAAATGCTGAAAATTTTCTGTATACTGGGGAAAAATGAACAAATATACTCTGTAAGGTTTGGTTAGTTCTCTTACTGCCAACAATGAAAATGTTACACAGGTTGATCCTGTTATGTGATATTTAAACAACAGATTATAAGAAGAGAAATTAATTTTATATTACTTCTAAATATATTCATGATTACAAAATGCAAAAACACCTTCATATTCAAATCATATGTTAAATATATTCTGTAAATGTTCTAATGATACATGACAGAGAAGATATTTAGCAACCAGATCTCATACATTCTTCTCATCTACATGTAAAGTATTTATCTTGAACAAAAATGAGTTTGGGTCCTGTATGTAATTTGTCGATGTTATAAAGAAAAATCTGACTATAGTGGCAAAAACAAAACCAAACCCTTTTCTATTATACACTATAGATAACATGGTGAACCTTTTAAAAAGAAAAAAAAAAAGCTTTTATTTCATATTTTTAGTTAAAAGGAACTATTCTGTATTATTCTATTTGCCACCATGCTCAGTCCTCCAAACGCACTTTTGGCCTTTCTCTCCTGTTTGCTGTGCCCTAGGAAACTGACCCTTACATGCTCCATTTATAATTTTCTGATTGTACCTGTCAGTGAGAGGCAGTGGCAAGGCAAATCAGAATGCAGGAGAAGAAAGAAGTCAGAATATTTATTTACTGGCTCTTTCTCCACGCCCCTGCCTTTGGTATCGGGGATTGAATTCAGGGGACTCAACCACTGAGCCAGCCCTATATTGTGTTTTATTTAGAGACAGGGTCTCACTGAGCTGCTTAGTGCCTTGCCGTTGCTTTGAACTTGTGATTCTCCAGTCTCAGCCTCCCAAAGTGCTGGGATTACAGGTGTGCACCACCACACCCGGCTTACTGGCTTACTGCCTCACATTTTCCTCAAACAGTAATTCCAGATAAATCATAATCCTAAATGTGAAAGGTAAACAACAAAGCTTCCGGGAGAAAACAAAGGAAAAGATCTTAAAATCCTTAGAATAAGCAAAGATTTCTCAAACAGGACACAAAAAAGAAAAAAATTATACTAGGACTTCATCATAATCAAAACTTCTGTTCATCAAAAGATATTAAGAAAGTTAAAAGGCAAGTCAGAAACTGGGAAAAGACATCTTTAATAAATATATATAACAAGGACTCAGACCTAGCATATACATATAGCTGTCTCTCCTTAGAAGTAGAAAAGGTTAAGTGATTAGATCTAAAATGTATCCAGTGGTTTTGGCAATAGTTTTAGTACAGCAGGACAGATGGAAGACAAACTGCAATGAAGTAAGGACAGGAAATTGAAAAAGTGGACTTAGCAAGCTTGCTCTTAGTTGTGAAGGGAAGGAGCTCTGAAAATAGTTATTAAAAGATAGATACGAGGTTCGTTCGCTGGTCTAAAATATTATCGAGCAACTGTTATGTGCTAAACTTGACAATGGATATGATTGTGAACAAGATACATATTTTTTGACCTTCACAGGTCATAGTTTACATTTTACTGGGGTTAAGAGATTGTATTGACAACCAGTTCATAGCAGGATTTTTCACAATAGCTAATAAATGGAAGCAAACCAAGTGTCCATTGACAGATGATTCGATAGACAAAAATAATATATGCATACAGTGAAACAGTATAAAGCCTTAAAAAGGTAGAATATTCTGACATATGCTGTAACATGGAAAAGTCTTGAGGATATTATACTAAGTGAAATTTAAAAGGTCACAAAAAGAAAAACATGGTCAAATTCATAGAGACAAATTATAATAGAGGCACCCAGGGACTGGGGATAGGGAGCAGGAAGAAGGGAAATTGTCTAATGGATATAGTTTCATTTATACAAGGTGAAAAAAGTTCTGTAGATGGATGGTGGTGATTGTTACATAATATTAATGTACTTAATGCTAGTTAATGGTACACTTAAAAATGGTTGAAATAATAAACTTCAAATTACTGTAATTTTAAAAAATTAAAGAAAGATTGCTTTGCTTGCAAGAAAGGAATAGCCCCAAATTTTTTTTCTAAGGGGAAGGGCTTCTAGAGAAAGACCATTGGAAATGAGGGAGAAGAAAAAATAATAAGTAACAGTAGGATGTTCCTTAGAGAGCAGTAAGGGATGGCATCCATACAAATATTATAGTGAGTAACACAATGAAATTAAATTGCTTTCATCTGAAATATCACTTAAAAATTCCCACAGAGGCTTCTATTTAGAATGTAGACAGCTGTAAAGTCACCCCCACCCTAACAAGGAGAAAAAGCTAGGTAACCTCATGAAGATGCCATTTTCCCCCAAACTGATTAAAGATTCAATGCAGTCCCGATCAGAAACCCAGAAAGCTCTTTTGTAGAAACAGATAAGCCAATTCTCAAATTGACATGAGACTTAGAATAGTTGAAACAACTTTGAAAAGTAAATATAATTTAAGAATGTCATTATTTCAAGACTTGGTATGTAGTGACCAAGCAATGTCGTGGCAATCAAGACTATGGTACTAGCAAATTGATAGCAGTAGATACATGGAAAAGAATAGAGTCTCCAAGAAAAATCCACTCAAATATGGTAAACAGATTTTCAGTAGCGGTTCCAAAGTAATTTAATGAATAAAGTATGTTTTCAATAAATACTGGAACAACTGAACAACTGTATGAAAAAAAAAAAAAACCATGAACTTCAGCTCATACCTCGCATTATGTAAAAATTAACTTACAATAGGTCATAGATCCAAATATAAAACCTAAAACTACGTAAGTCCAATTCTAGAAGAGAAGAAAAAAAATAAAATCTTTGTGAGCTTTGGCTGGCAATGATTTCCAAAATATCAAATAAAAAACACTATCTATGAAAGAAAAATTATAACTTTTGTTCTTTTTTTATTTTTTGGTACAAGGAATTGAACTCAGGGGTACTCGACCACTGAGCCACATCCCCAACCTTATTTTTGTGTTTTATTTAGAGACAGGGTTTAAATGAGTTGCTCAGCGCCTCGCCATTGCTGGGGCTGGCTTTGAACTCCCGATTATCCTGTCTCATCCTCCCAAAGATAACTTTTGTTCTTTTAAAGATATTGCTAAGAAAATAAATCACAGCTGGGAGAAAATTGCAAAACACATTTCTGATAAAGAATTTCTATCTGAAATTTATAAAGAACTCTCAAGACTTTATAAGAAAACAGTCCAATTTTTAAAATGGGCACAAGCTCTGAATAGATACTTCACCAGAGATATAGTTAAATGAATAAATGAAAAGTACATCACTATGATACAATGAAAAAAAAGCTAATTAAAACTACAATACTACTATATAATCAACAGGGTAACCCCCACCCCACCAAAAAAACCCTGACATACCAAATACTACCAAAGATGTGGAGTACTGTTGGTGAGAATACATACATGAATCAACAAAAGGGTGTGTCTAAGAAGGCACAGATTAAGAATTTCAGGTGTTTGATATTTACCTAAGCCTCAGTACCCATGTTTGGGGGGAGGGGGAGAAAGGCATAACAGCTGTCCCTTTCTTTTTTCACACTAATGAAGATTAATGAGATAATGGATTTGACAAGTCCTTTGCAAATGCTAAAGCAATATGCAATTATTGTTATATTCAAATATTATCATTCAAATCAGGCTGTTTAAGAGAACACTTTCTTTTCTCAAAATATTTATAAGGAAAAAGATTTTAAAATCCATATCCTTTCATTATTGGTGATTAATGTTTTAGAGCAGTGTTTATTTATAAAGTTATACTGCTAGTAGCAAAACCCAGAATACTCAGGAGGCATATACTTTATAATGACTATTTAATTATTTACATATTTTTGCAGTAATAATGTGGATTGAACCCAGGGACACACTACCACTAAGTCACAGCCCCAGTTCTTTATTTTTTGAGAGAGGGTCTTGTGACCCTCCTGCCACAACCTCCTGAGCAGCTAGCTGCAATTTCAGGTGTGCTCCACTGCACTCAACTATAATGACTTTATGGTTTAATGATGGTTCTGAAGGGAGAGACAGATAAGGAGAAATAGAAAATGCCTAAGAAAGATCAGTTCATAAAAAGCATAGTCTCTTAAATAGATGGTTAAAAGTATTGCTATTAATATTTGGTATTTGTATATAATAAAGAGCAGGAATTTTTCCTATTCATCACCTGATCCCCAGAAAACAACCATTTGAGAAGTAGTTAATATAGGAAGAATGGTTTTAAGCTGCAACTTTCAGGACAAACATAATAAAATATCTTCTATACCCAACTTATTAAGCAAAAGTATCATTTACAAAGAAGAATCAAGGGTTGAATTACATAAATGGAGATTATTTTAGGCCATTTTTGGATATACTTATATTTTCAAAAATTTAGAATCAGAAAAGGTAGTTGAGGGTGATCACAACTTCTGTTTTTGCAAAAGGAATGTCAGGATCACATTTGGTTAAAATAAATACTTTTGTGAATATTTTAATACTTTTGGCAATTTTATCTTGTGTGTCTATAATAAAGTAGGACGGTTAAGTATCACTTCGAATAAAATAAGGTTTTGTGTTTCATCAAAGGTGAAAATCATCAAGTTGGTAACCTAAGCCTATGAAAAGTAATAATATGCACATATTCTAACTTAAAATGAAATCTTTGTTTCAATGACACGAAAACTTGGGATTTGTATTCTGATTTTTTAATTATTCTATTTTAATCTTTGAAAAAATGGACCAGTACAATTTTATGCAATGTGAGAGACAGGAAAATAAATACACCAGATACTTCTCTA
Organism: Geosciurus inauris; assembly: GCA_004024805.1. NCBI lineage: Eukaryota > Metazoa > Chordata > Mammalia > Rodentia > Sciuridae > Geosciurus > Geosciurus inauris. Next base: position 38,942 of record PVHX01005641.1, on the reverse strand, counting down.
TAATCTGCTTCACTTCAGCGTACAAATTCGTTTAACAACAAAAGCCTTTAACTCCGTTGGCATATACATGAAGTCACATACGATAAATTCATTTTCATTTGGAAAATTATTTCTCCACTCTGGTTCAGAAAATGCATACGTAGGGAAAACCCACAGTGAAATAATACGTATACTTTTCCTTAAAACTACGTGACAAGATTCCGTTTTAAACTCACGTTTCTCCCCGACACAGAAGTCTTTGATTTGGGGTAACAGTTCAACTACAATAAAGTACGGATCTGAAAGCTCTAAAGTCAGTCAAGAGCCGCACGCGACCTTTGAATTCACTCATACTCTCGAAGTCTTAAACACTACAACTGTGCAGAGGTTTTCCCAAGCATTTTGATGGCTTGCTTGTTAACGGACTTTTACGGGTAAGGTCTAGATAAACTAAGCACAAGCAGGAAAACAATTGAGTAAAACTCAGTCGCACCTAATCGTCACCTCCCAGGGCCAAACAGTATTCGCCCCTTTTCTAGCCTGCTAGGGTGGGACTTCGCAACGTTCAGGGCCCTCCCGCCCCAACGGCGCCTGCGCAAAATCTTCAGCCTTCCGTCAAAGATAATGGTTTTGAAATTACTGTTAGGTTACACTTCGCTATCAAATAAAGTAAAATAAAAAACAGTACGTATGACAAAGCACATCAGAACGACCACTCACCGAAGTGGTCCTAAACGCAAACGACTGTATTTAAGGTTCCTCTCGCGACTTATCTGGTGCTACCGGAAGCGGAAATACCGCAGTCGGTCTTTCCTGGGCCTGTGAAACCGCGGTCAGGAAAGATTAGGGCGGATCTTTGGGCTCCTGACGGAAATTGTTCCAGCCGGTCAAATTTCTGTGTGAGACCCTAGGCCGGTGAAGAAGAGGCGTGCCCGGGATTCAGGAGGTGCAGTAGTGCCTGAGCTACCTCTGTGTGGCTCCTCAGCTGCCCCTGAACGAAGAAGATCCACGTCTGCGCGTACAGCTGAAGTCTCAGGACCAACACCTCACACACCCTTATCCCCAGAATTAAAGGGGGAAGAAACCGAAACCTGGATGTGTTGGGCTATTTCCAGCAGCTCGCGTGACTACCGCATCCGTATCAGGTGAGGGCCCCAAAATCTATAGAGAACCGGAGATAGAGAACCCGATCTCCAGATGGCTGCTGCCCCTGGTAGGCATTTGTTTTGTCTTCTATGCTTTGCGGACCCTAGATAAGAGCTTCTTGGAAGGGCATGTATTGGATCGAAAGGCAACGCGGGCTTGGAGTGACAGTACAGCGTTCAGAGCCCCTTCGCGTCTTGATTTCCCTTCTTGCTCCTCCTCCATTGCTTTTCCTTTTTTCTTGGGTTTGAAACGCTACAAATGGCAGCTAAGTTAGGGAACTGCGGAGCTTCGCCTAACTGCCACTAGTTCCACCAAGGTGGGCACTCTCGAGTTTGGGGACCGCTGTGGGTAGAGGTGGCTATTTTAATTTTCACCCTTAGTCTTTGTTCCTTTGCTTGTCATGCCTCCACGCCCACTTTCAAAGAACAAAAGCCTTTTGCATTATTGCAGTTTTCTGTTATGGTCGGAGGCTGCAGTTCATTGCTCCACCAAATTGATTGGAGATTATTGCATCCTGGTTTGCGGGTAGTGACCTTTGGATCTCATTCATAAGGTTCTGGGCAACTTCCTGGGAGATTACAATCGTGGAGTCCTGTGAGTAATAGTTATCTTGGTTTAGCAAGCTGGAAGGTTTAGCTGTAGAAGTAAGAAGCATGGCTGACTTTAGCAACTAGCATCCTAGCCCTACAGTGGGATAGAATTTTGCTTTGCTATTATAAAATCCTCATTAAAATACATAGTTTTTGTTTCAGATGGATAAAATAACCAAGACAGCTTCCATTAATGAGCACTGCCAAGTACTTTACACAGTCATTCCTCTCAAAATTTCCTTGAGGTGTATTAGATCATTACCCCCACTTTACAAAGGTAGAAATTGAGACTTACACAGGCCAGCTAACTCTCCCCAGTAAACTTTTGCTGCAAGTAAATATTTGAATCTGTGTTAGAAACTAAATCTCTCTGGTTCCAAAATCTGCATTCTACTGTCCTACCATTACTGTTACACAATTCCAGTTTTTCACCAACATTTTCAGTGGCTAAAAGTATTCATTCGTTTAAAAAAAAGTTTGGGTGTTCTGCTGGTGTCTGACAAGGGACAGGCATGATCTCTATCTTTATGGAGCATCAATATTATGATGCAGAATTAAGTAGTTCAAAATCCCAAATACTTTCTGCAGCACAGGCCTATTTAAAACTAGTGATTGTTGTGCAGGAAGGTTATAGGTGTAAAACCAAAGCTTTCTATTTAAATTTTAAACTCATATGACTTACAAAGTAGTTTTGAGAGTATATTAAACTGAACACTTAATAAAATTCTTTTTTGCTGGAATTGAACCCAGGGCCTTGTGCCTGCTAGAATCACTCTGCCATTGAGCAACATCCCCAACCCTAGAATATTTATTAATCACCCAAACAAGTGCTGTACACCAAGTTAAGCACTGAAAATATATAGTTGAGGTCTTTGTTCTCCAAAAGCTACCAGGCAACTATATTTAGACAGTGTTATAGAACCATTTAATAATATTCTTGGATAGAAATGGTGTTGTGGTAAAGTAGAAAGATGCAATTATTTTTTGGAGAGGAATGCCAGTGTATTTGGAGATGATGTACGTTGATGTCTATAGCTTATTTTCAAATGGTGCAGAAAATATATGTATATGTATATGGTTACATAAATAAAAAGTAAATATGGGAAAACATTGATTATTGTTGACTTTAATGGAAAGCATATGGTTGTTTAGTGAACTGTTCTTTCAACATTTCTGAATATTTGAAAATTTTCATAATAAATTTGAGAGGGAAACAAACCCCAGCTCTAGAGACAGTTGTAAAGATAGACCTGAAATACTGTGGAGCATATTGGATGGGAGAGGGTTTTGTTGTGTAGTTAGGGCCTCACAGAGGCATGGTAGTTGTCTGGAAAGCATTTATTGAAGCCTTCCAGTCAATTATTTAAGAAGGAAAGGACTTCCTATTCCTACAGGGGAAGAGCAATTTCCAGGTAGAAGGAAATGCAGGCTCAGCAGAAATATTATATGAGCATTTGAAGAAGAAGAAAAAAAAATCAATGTGAAGGTTGTATGGAACTTGAACTTTTTAAAAATAAATAATATTAGAAATGATGCTAGTTTGCCTTTGCCATCCTGAAGAAGCCTATTTAATAACCTCTTATTTAGTTTACTATTAGTGCCCTAGAATTTAGTCACCATTTATAAGAGTGATTCTTTTGGAAAATGCTTTGGGGACATAAGGAAAACTGGTTATGTATCTGTGTTCAGGTTGAGCAGCAAGAACTGGAGCTCTCATTTTCTCTGATTTGGGGAGCAGAGATATACTAGTTTAAAAGTGGACCTTGAGGGAATGTATGGAAAGGGCTACAGTAACAACTTGGACAGATTTTTGTATTCAGGTATGGGGCCTCTGAATACTGTGTAGGACTCAAGGGATTTATCCAAGGTATTTTTTTGAGGACTAGATAGCTCTGTCCAGGACCAATAAAGCTATGAAAGAGAAGACTATTTATCCTGGGCAGTACTGTTTATGATAGTCTCAAGCAGTGTGGTGAGACTAGAAAAGATGTAATGAGGTCTTCAGCAGTAGAATTGACAAAGAGAAGTTGCTGCGACTTCCTTAGATGGAACTCTAAACTGAGTTGTTTGTGTTTGTTCTTTGCTAGTTAAAGTAAGGTCAGAAATCGTGTCTTATTTATCACAATTAACAGAATATATAAACAGCTAACATTCATTACATGCTTAAAATAAACTAGTTTTTGAGGTATTGACATTCTCATTTAGTCTTAAAAACAGTATGAGATTTATAATCCCATTTTACAGATGATGGTTAGACAGATTCAATAACTTTTAAGGATACAGCTGAGCAAATTTCAGAAAAAGCATTCAAACCCAGTATTGTCAGAGTATAGTAATTGTTCTCAAAGTGTGATTCTTAGTCACACAGCATCAGCGTCATCTTGGAACTTTGTAGAAACTCAAAATATTGGACCTCACCCCTTAAAACATTTTAGTTTAGTACTTTTAACAAGCCCGCTAGGTGATTCTGATGTATGCTGAAGTATGCTGAAGTTTGAGAACTACTCCTTTGAGTATGGAAACTTTTGAAAGGACAGTGCTCATTTCAGATTTAGAAATCAGGGTAAAGTAATGCTTGTCTTTTGCATAGATTTAGAGAGGTTCCCAAACTTAGCCATTCAACTATTTATTAAAATGTAGATTCTCTAGTAAGAATTATTGATTAATAAAATTTGTGATAGGCCCAGTCACTTGTGTTTTCACAAGTATAATTTTGATGTGATTAGTCCACTTGGAGACCACTGCTACAGAAGAAATCTTAAAAGTTCAGTTCTGATATTTGAATAATATATATATCTTTAAGGCCAGACACGTCATTTATTTTGGAATTTATGACTGAACCTTGCTCAAAGTGCTGAATAATGTTGAAATGTTATATATATATATATAAAAATGGTATTTGGTTCAATTATCAGAGTGTCGAAATAACCATTTAGAATATCCTAGGTCTCCTACTGGGCTCATTTTATTTCATTTTGTACCAGAATATATATGCCACTTGGGTGAGAGAGGAAAAAATATTTATTCTATACTTTTAGTTTTCCAAGAATTTATGAAGTATTTCAGTAATGTAATAAAAACTATGGATTCCTGATTTTTTTACTTTTAACTGAGATCTGGCATTTTGCCACCCTTATTGAATATGTGATCCTTGAATATGATTTTTTCCCGTTCTCATTACTTGAACTTTTGAGCCTGAAAATATTCATTTATAATGAAATAATGAACATACATTTTTGTACTTTAAGGATTTTTAAAATGAGGAAAATTCACATTAAAGCAGACATAGAAAATTATGGTGTATGTCCTGTATTTTGGGAAACTGAAAAGAGTGCTGCTGGAGGCAACTGACCAGGGGGTTACAACTGTCTTGATGCCTGAGATAATTTCTTAACATACCTATAGCTCATTCATGGTGAGGCAGCATGTTTGGAAACTGCATTAATTAGTTACTTATAAGATAACAATGTTTATTAAGTGTTAATTCCCTTTAGGTTTTTATTTTGGAGAGAGATACATAACCTGAACTGTTAAGTAATGATAAGGTTGTAGGTGACCAAAGCTCACAATAAGTGATGCAGGGAAGATATGAAAGTTATTGAGGAAATTTTTGTGGAGGAATATTTATTGAGTACTTGAGATGTGCCAAGCACCAGGAGGGCAAAGATTTTGCTTTGTCGGTTTTATCTCCTTTCTATTACAGGAGATAATCAGATTCCCTATGGTAATAGCATACTGTCAAAACAACTGTGAATATATATATTTTGCTCACTATGTGCTTCCATTCTTCCATATTCCTATTCTTTTTGGGGGGGTTAGTACATGAGTTCTAAAACTTATCTGTTCATTGGAATTACCTGGGAACCTTAAAAATACCTAAACCCTACTATTGAACATTCTGATATAATTGGTATGGAGTATGGCCTCAAAATTGGGATACAAGCATTTTTGTTTGTTTGTTCCAATTAGTTATACATTACAGCAGAATGTACTTTGACTTGTACACAAACACAGCACTACTTTTCATTTCTCTGGTTGTACACGATGCAGAGTCACACCATTTGTGCAATCGTACATGTATCTAGGGTAATAATTACCGTTTCATTCCACCATCCTTCCCACCCCCATACTTCCTCTCCTCCCTTCCCTCTCCTCTACCCAATCCAGAGTTCCTCCATTCTTCCCTTGCTCCCTCGCCACCCCATTGTGGATGAGCATCCATATATCAGAGAAAACATCTGGCCTTTAGTTTTGGGGATTGGATTATTTTGTTTAGCATGATATTCTCCAATTCCATTTACCTGCAAATGCCATAGTTTAGTCTTCTTTAAGGCTGAGTAATATTCTATTGTGTATATATAACACAGTTTCTTTATCCATTCATCTATTGAAGGGCATCTAGGTTGGTTCCACAGTTTAGCTATTGCGAGCTGAGTTGCTATAAATGTTGATTTGGGTGCGTCACTGTAGTGTGCTTATTTTAAGTCCTTTGGGTATAGACCAAGGAGTGGGATACCTGGGTCAAATGGTGGTTCCATTACAAATTGTCTAAAGAATCTCCCTACTGCTTTCCAGAGTGGTTGCATCAATTTGCAGTTCCAGTAATGTACGAGTGTACCTGTTCCCCCACATCCTTACACTTATTGCCATTCTTACTGGAGTGAGATGAAATCTTAGAGTAGTTTTGATTTTCATTTCTCTAATTGCTAGAGATGTTGAATAATTTTTCATATAATTGATCAGTTGTATATCTTCTGTAAAGTGTCTGTTCAGTTCCTTAGCCCATTTATTGATTGGGTTATTTTTTGTGTGTGTGTGAAGTTTTTCAAGTTCTTTATATATCCTGGAGATTAGTGCTCTATCTGATGTGCGTGTGGCAGAATTTACTCCCAAAATGTAGGCTCTCTCTTCAACTCATTGATTCTTTTGCGAGAAGAAGCTTTTTAGTTTAAATCCATCCATTTATTGATTCTTGACTTTATTTCTTGCGCTTTAGGAGTCTTGTTGAGGAAGTCAGGTCCTATGGCAGCATAATGAAGATTTGGGCCTACTTTTTCCTCATTACATGCAGGGTCTCTGGTCTAATTCCTAGGTCCTTGATCCACTTGGACTGGATTTTATGTATGGTGAGATTAATTAATTTCATTTTGCGGCATATGGATTCCCAGTTTTCCCAGCACCATTTGCTGAAGAGAGTATCTTTTCTCCAATGTATGTTTTTGGTATCTTTGTCTAATATGAGATAACTATATTTATGTGGGTTTGTCTCTGTGTCCTCTATTCTGTACCATTGGTCTACATGTCCATTTTTGGTGCTAAGAAGCATGCCGAATATATTACTAATAGCTCTGTAGTATAGTTTAATGTCTGGTATTGTGATGCCTCCCGCTTCACTCTTCTTGTTAAGGATTGCTTTGGCTATTCTGGGTCTCTTATTTTTCCAAATGAATTTCATGATTGCTTTTTCTATTTCTGTGAGGAATGTTGTTGGGATTTTAATTGGAATTGCATTAAATTTGTATAGCACTTTGGGTAGTATGGCCATGTTAACAATATTAATTCTGCCTATCCAAGAACATAGGAGATCTTTCCATCTCCTAAGGTCTTGTTCAATTTCTTTTTTTAGTGTTCTGTAGTTTTCATTGTAGAGGTCTTTCACCTGTCATGTTAGATTGATTCCCATTTTTTTTTTTTTTGAGGCTGTTGTGAATGGGGTAGTTTTCCTAATTTCTCTTTCAGAGGGTTCATCACTGATGTGTAGAAATGCATTTAATTTATAGGTATTGATTTTATATCCTGCTGCTTCGCTGAATTTATTTATTAGTTTTAGAAGTTTTCTGGTGGAATTTTTTGGATCTTCTAAATATAGAATCATGTCATTGGCAAATGGTGGTAGTTTGAGTTCTTTTCCTTTTTGGGGTACAAGCATTTTTAATGTATTATATTTAATCCTTCCAACAAGCTATGAGATAGGTACAATTTATAGATGAGGGAATTGGGTCCCTGAGACATTGTTCAAGTTCATACAGTTATTGGATTCAAGATTTCAACCCAGGTATTTGGGCTCCTGAATTTATCCTTTTACCACTAAATTGTTCAGCCCTATTATTTTTAAGTGTCTGTCATATAATGAAATGGAATAACAGAGGGAGAAAAACAACTTTTTTTAACCAGATGTTCTTCTGAATCCCAAATTGATCTACTCACCTTTATAACAAAATCCTTAAAAATAAACAAAGAAACGTGTTTAACCTGGCTTTATTTCTGCTTCCCCATTCTCTTAAATGTAATCTAATAAAATAGATTTTTTTCTTAGTCATTTGTGTACATCTTAGCTATGTCTCTGACATTTTTTTTTTTTTACCATTCTTCCTTTGTTTGCCTACTGTGCTCCAGTTTCCTTACTATTTCTTGAACATAGAAATATCCAAACACACTTCTGCTTTAGGATCTTTAATATTTTATGTTTCATACCTAAAATACTCTAACTCTTTGCATCTGATTTCCTGATTTTATTTAAATTTATGTCATCTTATTAGAGAAGTCTTCCTAACATTTGTTGGTTTAACTATTGCCTTTCTCCAAATAAATGAATTGGACATGTTCAGATCTAAGTTTATAATCAAATGAGAGACATGTACCAGGGTAGTTCAAGCAGTATTAAAGGCTGAAACGGAATTTGAGTTAAGTGGGAAAAGGGGACAACTCAATTATTAATTCATATTGGTTTGGAAAAATATCCATGGAATACACAGTTGCCACTCCTCAGAAAAAGTTGATTTATTAAGCATCACAAAAATAGGGGAAAATATATATTAAGAAGACTAATTAGGGGCTGGGGCTGGAGCTCAGTGCTAAAGTGCTTGTCTCACCATGCGACGCACTGGGTTCAATCCTCAGCACCACATAACAATAAATACATCAAAAGGTATTGTGTCCCTTTACAACTAAAAAAAATAATTTAAAAAAACGACTAGTTAGTAGGCAATACAATCCAGTTCTACAATCAAGAACTACAGCTATTAGTCCTGCCATTGGGTCATGGGATAGGTAACTGATTTTTTTTTTTTAATTTTAGTTTTATGTGTTTCAGATATTTCAAAATGATACTCTAAAACTACATAATTTTTAAAGCTTAATTTTATCTCGACCTCTAAAACAGAAATTTTATCATGTTTATTAGAACACCTAAAGTACAAGAAGTACAATTGTCAGTATCTAATAGTGTGCCTTTTAAAATAAATGAACAGTATTTATTGATTAAATAAGTTTATTTCAACAAATAATGAGTGATGTTATTTTAGATTTCCATGTTACATTAGTTGGGAACTTGGCTTATAGAAGGGCTTATAGAAACTATGGTTTAATGAGTGTTTAGTATGTGTCAAGCACTTTTGCTACCTTCTTTAGCTATAGGTTGTTAGTATACTCCTTTTATTATAGAGGAATAAACTAAGACTCAGAGAAACTAGCCATAGTATTTATGTAGTGATAGATTGAAACAGGTATATCTGACTCCAAAATCATGCCCTTTCCACTGCTGAAATATTTGGCCTGTGTTTAAATAGGAGGAATAAAAAACAAATAAGAAGAAATCTAAGGATATTTACCATTTGATACAAAACAGCTGAGATTAACTTACCTACTGCCGTCAAGTGTTGTAACACTTGTGGAAACCTTTTTTTCTTTATCAGTAAACATTTTTTTAATGTTAAACAGTGCAGAAGCAATAGAAACAAAAAGCATTTTTTTTCTTTTTTTCTTTTTTTTTTGGTACCAGGGATTGAACTCAAGGGCACTCAACCGCTGAGCCACATCCCCAGCCCTATTTTGTGTTTTATTTAGAGACAGGGTCTCACTGAGTTGCTTAGCAACTCGTTGTTGCTGAGACTGGCTTTGAACTCGCGATTCTCCTGTCTCAGCCTCCCAAAGTGCTGGGATTACAGGTGTGCTCCACTGCGCCCGGCCATTTTTTTTTTCCTTTTGGTGACACTGGAGAGTAGATTCCAGGGATGCTCTACCACTGAGATACATCCCCAGCCCTTTTTATTATATTTTGAGACAAATGTGGCTGAGTTGTCCAAATTATTCTCAAACTTGCCATCTTGTCTCAGCCACCCAAGTAACTGGGAAGAAAGCATTTTTTAATAAAGTAAATTATTTCTTTCGTTTTTTAGTCACAAACTGTTTTGTTTTATAACACTGTTCAATTTAAAGACAAAGTCAAGGCTAAGTGAGTAAACTGATTTCATGTTTATAAGGAGCCACCAGTTAAAGTTAAATTGGAATTAGACCTTAAGAATGTTTTTTTGCTTTTTTTGTTTTTTTTTTTTCAGCTGTAACTCCAAACAGGATCCAAAGAGGAGTTTTGCAGTCTATTCTCTGAGTTTTATGGACGTTTCCTTTACCCTTCTGTATTAGCCTCTTAAAGCAACTTTAAAAGCACAAAGGAAAGGCAAAGGAATATGACTTTTAGAATAGTGTGTTGAAATTCTATCTAGCATATTGTTCAACTCTTTAAAAGTTATTTGATCAAGTAATGTCTTATAATACCAGTAAGCAATTGAAGGTTTGATATATAGTTTGATCTTGGTAGATAATTAATTTTAATATTAGCAGAGTCCCAGTACATGTAAACAACTTTGGTAAAGAATATTTTTCAATCATAGCACTAATAAGTGATAGTTCTTTAATTTTGATTTTATGGGTGCCTGATTATGTGGAAGAGTTTGTCCTTGAAGAACATAAACTTGCTTGCAGAGCTTAGTGTTCATGTACATTTTTGGGGTGAGGAGGACCCATAGATATTATTAGGTTTGCTGAAGAGTTTTTAAATTCTGCAGTCTTAGGAACTACTGTTAGAAATCTTGTTTTAGCTCTG
>PVHX01005641.1:0-28246 GCA_004024805.1 Geosciurus inauris | reverse complement strand
TCTGAACTATGTGCTAAAGGATTTAACTTTTAATGTATTTTGTTATTATTTGAATAATTTTCTCTTAATTTGTTATTTTTGGACTTGAAGAATTTAGTGTGTAGTTTTGTGTTATTTTGTATCACCTTATCAAATTGCTGTGCTGTGTTTCACTGAAGATTATACTGTTAATTAATCTTATGGAAGAAAATATTTTCATTTTGATAGTATTAATCAAGTTATTGGTGGTGATTTTACAAACATCACTTAAAATTATTTAAATGATAGGAGTGTTTTTAAAGTACTCAATTAATTTTTTCATTGAATTTTAGGTAAAACGACTGCTGTATCAACTCAGGAATGCAATAGCCTCATTGTCTTTATATTTTAAACTGCGGCAGCAACTTGATATCCACAATGAAGCAATGATATCTGAGAACAAAGGAGTATTTGCCAATGAACTGTCATCGCACTTGCAAGTGATTATATAAGCAGAAACAAACTGTAGAATATCTGTGTCAGCTAGTATAGGGAGAATGCTTTCTTCTAATACTATTTATTTAGAAGCAGTTTTAATATAGGTAATTTTGTTATATCTGTATTAAATGAAATAAAAATGAGTGAAGCCCCTAGATTCTTTGTTGGGCCTGAAGATACAGAAGTAAACCCTGGAAGTTATCGACATTTCTTCCACCATGCAGATGAAGATGATGATGAGGAAGATGATTCTGTAAGTTGTTTCTTTCATGGGTGAGAGCAATACCATATTTTTACTAATCCCAACTAATGTGAATGAATACTATGACCTTAAATTAAGATATTTTTCATGTACACATTTGTTAGAAATTTTTTAAACTGAAAAAGTACATTTTGTTTTATGAGTAATATTATTGAATTGATGGTGAATCAAGAAATGTGATAAATGTAGTTAGGGTTCAGATTTGTAAGTTATTTAGTGATGCGTATTTTAGTTTCCTTCAGTGATATACATAGTCTAACTTGGGGCTGGGCACAAAAAAGTGGCTAAGAGAAATAAAAATCTGGGCCATGCATCAGGATTACTTCTTGTATTTAAAATACACAACAAATACATTCAAATTAAGAGATAGAAGGAAATAATTTTAAAGGTATGAAAGAAGAAGACTGCTTAACCAAATTCATTTCATTATCATGTTGTCAATGGAAGTGCTGGCTGAACTGAAGATATCAATATTTATTAGCTATGTAGAAGTCTACAAACTGACTAAAAGGAAAGGCTGCCTCACATGCATACATGTGTGAACACACTGCAAATAAATGTGTTTGATTCTCTTTCTGACATATTACAATGTTACAAGCACGCTGGATCTTAGGAATGACACTCATCTATTATGTTCATTTTTCTACAGTTAAATCATTCCAATGATTTCCTTAGTAATCATTTTTTTATTTTATGAGTAGAGATTGATATCTTCTAAGGACTGATTTAAAATACAGACTTATAATACATGTTTATTTTTCTAAGTTAAAGTGGAAAGATAATTTTATTTTAAAAGGAAACCCTTTTATACTTGGTAAAAGTGGTAAAAAACAAACCAAAATAGCTCTTTAAGGCCTTTTCCATAGTGACAAACTGGACTGTCCTTCATTTAAAACCCTCAGTACAGAGCATCTTCCCCATTACCTACCCCTGAAAAAATAATGATTATCAAGCTTTTCTCTGGCTATTCAAAACTTTTCTTCATCTAAAGTCATATCTAGAAGTCTTATAAGTAAAACATGAAAGTAGAACTTCTCTGGTTCACTTAGACTAGAAACACTACTGACTTGGCCCCAACTAGCCTTACTCTTTTTCTCTAGAGTCCTGACCCGTGTGAATACCACTGGTAAATTAAGACCTATCTTCTTACATGTAAGGAATTTTATCTCCCATCTCTATCTATAGGTAATTAACTCCCATCCTTCCTACTTTTTATGTTTTAGTAACATCAAAATTTTACTTCCAGCTGGGAAGTGCACGCCTGTAATCCCAGTGGCTCAGGAGACTGAGGCAGGAGGATCACAAGTTTGGGGCCAACCTCTGCAACTTAATGAGGCCCTAACTAAGGGAAACCTTGTCTCAAAATGAAAACATAAAAGTGGGGAGGGGCTGGGCATGTAGCTCAGTGTAGAGCACCCGTAGGTTTAATCCCAAGTACCAAAAAAAAAATTATTTCCATATATTTATTCCATGCTGTATCATATGTATTTGCTGTTGAATGTGCTTCTTTGTTGCTCTAAAATGCCCTTATTTTGGAGTACCTGGTGGATTATGTTTTATTCTTCAAAACTCTGCTCAGATTTTGTGTGTCTCACTCCATTCTCTTTTCCCGTGACAAATTTTATCACTTCTTCCTTAGTACTATGTCAATACCTTGACATATATATTTATATTCCATGTGTCCCAAGTTACTATATTATTGTTGTGTTCCCTGTTAGACACAAAGTAGTTTGGGAACAGTACTTTCTGTATAACTAGACTTTAGATAGTAGAGTTCTTGGAATATTACTGTAAAATAAACTGAACGCGCATTCATGATGTGCAGTTGACTTTCAAGAAGCTTATTTCTTTTGACCTATAATTTCATTATGGAACTATCATTCTCCTTTCAAGATTTCAAAAATGTGAGCTTCAATTTTGTTAGGCATTAAATCTAATATAATGCTATGGTTTGGATATGAAATATTGCCCAAAGACTCATAAGTTGAGAGTTTAGTCCTCAGTGTAACAATAGTCAGAGGTGTGAATTTAGGGAAGTGATTGGATAAATGAATTAATCCATCAAGGGATTCATAATTTGATGTTATTTTTGGGATGTGGTGGAAACTGTAGGAGGTGGGGCCTAGTTGGAGGAAGTTGATCACTAGGAGTGTGCCCTGGAAGGGTATATTTGTCCCTTGCCCCTTCCTCTCTTTTTCTCTGCCTCCTAGCTGCTGTGAAGTGAGCAGCTTTTCTCCACCATGCCTTTCTGCCTTGACAGTTCTGCCTTGCCTCAGGCCCAAAGCAGTGAACTAGCTGACTGAAATCTCTGCAACTGTGAGCCAAAATGATTTTTCCTCTAAGTTGTTTTTTTCAGGTATTTTGTCCCAGCAATGAAAACCTAACACAGAAAATAACTCAGATCTCTTTCAAGAATTAGTTTTGTACTTCTAAGGTTTTACCTAATAGGAAAATCACTAATTTTGTCTTAAGAATGTAAGTTTGTTTGTTTACATTTTTAATGTGAATGTTTCCTTGTTATCTTAGCCAGTGAGCTGAATCGTTAATAGGTGTGTAATAGAAAAACATAATATAGTACCTTTAAAATATACTAAAACAATGTGAAATGTTAGGTTGAATACTTATGTTGTCCTGATGTATCTAACTTTAGGAACATTACAATGAGCAAGGCTTTTGATCAGGATAAAAATTGAATAAGGAAACATAAAACTGGATGGTCAAAGAAAATAAAGATAGCAGGTCCCAGGAAGGATAGAAAATTTGTAATCTATTTGTTTTATAGTAAAATTTAATACTGGTTTGAACTTTAAATTTCATGGGTTAGAAGAGGCAACATGGAGGTATATTTCCAGGAGAAAAGAAGAACAACTTAATTCTGATGCCATCTGATTTTATTTTTGGATTATAATAAGAGAAAATATGGTAAACAGCTTTTGAGAACAGATTATAATGTCTTATAAAATATATAAAATCATGGAAAAGAAAGAAGAATCAAAATGTAAAACTGAACACAGCTTTTTATAGTTGAGAAACTATTAAGCATTGAGATACAAAGACTCTGAAGTGACTCTCCAGTACTTTTTGTGAATGTATGAAGTTACTATTGTTACTATTTATGTATTGTGCCCTTTTAGATTAGAACTGATTATGGCCTTTGAGCCATAATTTGGTCTAAAACTGGTAACATTAGCAGCATCATTAAGGAAGAATATTGAGTGTGAAGATTGGAATGTTAGAGATTCTTGCCATCTCTGTTAGCGGTGTGGTTTTCGCCAAAATTTCCTTTTGAGTTGTCATTGGTGACCAATATTCAAGCACAATCCACAAAAAGAATTGAATATAGCTTTGTAGGTGGAACCATATCTTATTTAGGCAAGAAAGAAATATTTTTTCTCATTCCCATTGGTCTTTTTACATGGATTGGATGTGTTTGGGCCCTCACTTGCCTTCTTTTCTGCTGTGAAGAGGATAAATAAAAACTAAAAGCAGTTAAAGCAGAGCTTTTTTTTTTTCATTAGTTGTAGATGGACACAATACCTTTATTTTATTTATTTTTTTGTGGTGCTGAGGATTGAACCCAGTGCTTTACACGTGCTAGGCAGGTGCTCTACCACTGAGCTATAACCCCAGCCCTAAAGCAGGGTTGTTTCCTTAAGTTTTAAATTTGATTGAAAATAGTATCAATGTTCTGAAAGTAAGTGTTCATCTTTAAAATTTTTTCCAGACCTTTATGGAAAATTATTTTATTTATAAAGTATTTATTATAATAATGATATAATTTTTTAAAATGCTTTATTTGGTCAATGTGTCATTTTTATATATTCATCACAAGCCTCATTTACTTCTGAAAAGAATTAAATAGCTGTATTTTGGAGTTTATATTAGGTCAACCTGATTTTTTGTTTTGTTTCCCTTTTAGCCACCAGAAAGGCAGATTGTGGTTGGAATATGTTCCATGGCAAAGAAATCCAAATCCAAACCAATGAAGGAAATTCTGGAACGGATCTCCTTGTTTAAATATATCACAGTAGTAGTATTTGAAGAAGAAGTTATTTTGAATGAACCAGTGGAAAACTGGCCTTTATGTGATTGTCTTATTTCTTTCCATTCTAAAGGTATTAAAGAAGGGGGAAGTGGCCCCGTTTTTCTTCTCTGATTATAAAACTAATACGTATTGATTGTAGAATATTGAATAAAACAATATTAAATTAACGCACTATCATAGATAAGTTATGTTAACATTTTAGTCTGTTACTTTTCAGTCTTTTTCTGTGTGTATTTTTTTTTATTTAGTGTCATAGCCTAGGTGTAAGTTTATATATAACTTTTTTATTATTGTATAAATAGGTTGTTTCTCCTTTCCTATCATTCTTCAGTAACCTGTGGCATAGTATCATTATGTAGATGTACCATAAAATATTTAGTTAATATGTCAACATTTGGATGATTTCCAGTTTTTACTATTAAAAATAAGGTTGTGATCATCTCCTTGAATGTGTATATCTTTATTTGTGTTTGAATTTCATGGGATAAATTCCTTTTTTTTAAAATATTTATTTTTTAGTTGTAGGCGGACAGAATATTTTATTTTTTTATGTGGTGCTGAGGATCAAACCCAGTGCCTCACGCGTGCTAGGCAAGCATGCTGCCACTGCGCCATAACCCCAGCCCGGGATAAATTCTTGGCTTATTGAGTATTGTAAGCCCTGTTTTTGCCATATAGAAAATGAGCTGTCATTTCTAGTGTATGTGTGCATACTTTATCTTTTAAGAAACTAATATTTAAAATTTTAGATCTTACTGCTTTTTATTAATTGAACAGAAATATTAGTTAAGCTTAATTATTACTGTGTAGTAAAATCCACTAGTTAAAATTACTGCCAAGTGTAGATCTGAAAGTTTATAACCTAAAAATCTGCAAATTAAGTAAACTAAGAACTATAATTTAAAAGATGTGCTCTTAGTTATAAATGTGTTGATATTTAATCATCATTTTGCCTGTTAACAAAATATACAGTTTTGAACTGTTTCAAAGTCTCAGTTAACAAGAAGAAAACAAGGCATAATTTTTTGTGTCACCATTGTGTAAATTGATTTTGATCATTTCATACAGAGCTACAGCCCAGATCTTTGCTCACTGAGTCACCAAGACCACCCTTCTTACAGAACATTAAAATTTGTTTGTCCTTGAGGGTAAGGTATTCTCTTACCATCACAAGATTATTCCTATAAAAGCTATTTACCTCTAACAACTAGGTGTTACATCTAAGTTCATATTCCATACACCATTTCTTGATAAGTAAAATGTTCCTCTTAGACAGTAAAAGTAGGGAACTGACTATAGGTGTTTTCTATTTGTTGAATTATGTTAGGAGACTTCAAATCAGAAATTAAGGTATCTTTTACAAGTGATAAATTCTGAGAATCTTTATAAAACTTGAAGGCTATGTAATTTGGGACCGAGTGATTTTTAGTATAGAGTTCTCACATTTAAAATTTTAAAACTAAGGGGAATTTAGGAATAAATCTAGTTTAACTAAATGTAGCTTTTTGTTGTTTTGTTTGGTTTTGTTCTTTTAAATTTCAATATTTTCTAACTTTTTTTGTAATTCTGCAAAAATAGAGTCTTCACAGATATACTTCATATTCTATGGTTAAATCCTAAAGTTGTACATAAAGCTGATTTTTACCCTTTTCCATAGATAATATACTCATTAAAATATTGTCACTTAAGGAATAATTGCAGGTAGCATATATTATTGAGCACTCACTATGCAAGGTACTGTGCTAAATGTTTTACATATACTCTTATTTAATTCCTCACAAATTCTATTAGGTAAGACTTATAAAATTCTCATATATAGCTGGAATCATAGATTTAGAGGTGTTAAATAAATTTTACCAGGTTTACATAGTGAAAGATGTGCCAGGATTTGAATATGCTCTTAACCCATAGAGTCTACTGTATACATGTATTTTTTTTCTTTTTCTCCAACGGGGTCTAATTATGCTGCCCAGGTTAATCTTGATCTGAGTTCAAGGGATACTCTTGGTTCAGCCTCCAGAGTGCTGGGACTACAGGTGTGCACCACTACACCCAACTCTCTCTTGATAACATAAATTAGGTGGATATAATTGGAGAGACTTTTTAGTATCAATATAGAAAGTAAAATAAAATCATTAAAACCTTTTAGATTTCTTAAGATTTTCCCAAATCTGCCATTTGATTCATTTTAATTATAATTAGTAATTTTTACCAATGTCTAGATATTTTAGGAAATTAATTTCTTATATCTTAACACTGGCTTAGCAATAACATGATTCTTCTCTTATAATTTGAGCGTGTTATGTGTGAATTAATTTTATTTTTGCTGCTATTTTTAGTGGTATGTTAAGTTCTTTGAATATCAGCTGATTTGAATATATAGCATCAAAGTACAAATAAAAAGGAGTTGTATACACAGTATATTCTTAAAAATTATAGTTATGATTCACTTATTTATATGTAGAAATCTTTTTGTATATGAAGTAAATTTACCTTCTTTTGGATGACTTTGAATAACCAGGCACTGACGAACATGTCAGTGCTTTAATTTGGTTGTATAACCACTGATGTGGTATGTCTTATTGATAGCATTAACTAGGAAAAAAGATTTAATAGTAAAAGTTTAAAGTCTTTTATATATATTATACTATACATTTTATAGAAGGCAGTTATGAACATAATGAAATCGTTATTTTTTAGGCGTTAGCATCAATTCAAGTTGATAAAGTTATAGATGACAACGTATCTGGAAATTATTTAGAATATATTAATGATGTGTGTTCTTAGGATTTCCACTGGACAAAGCAGTTGCCTATGCAAAACTCAGGAATCCATTTGTAATCAATGACTTGAATATGCAGTATCTCATACAAGATAGGTGAGTGGTAAAGTTGGCTAAATTAAGGGAAGGAAAAATTAACATTTATTTAGTACCTACTATATAATGACTAGCATCAGGTGTTTTATGTACATTAATTCATAGCATCCTTAAAAATAATGTTCATAAATAGGTATTTATTAACAAATTCTACAGATAAGGAAACTTGAGAATCAGAGAGATCAATTAATTTGCCCAGTAGTAGGACAAGAAGTTAAACCACATTTGTTTAATTTCCAAAGCCTACTAAAACCACGAAAAATTACAAATAATTTTTATTTCATGTGACTGGTAGTGAAATTAGGCATTGACTCATAACAATATGTACATTTAAAAATATTTCTATATATATCTTAGCATTAATTAAAGAGTCCAAAAGTATAGATTTATAAATGAAATTATAAAATGTGAGTGTATTTATGTATTTCTTACTCTAATAACTACACTTATAATATCAACATTCTGTTTTTTTGTTACCATTACAATATGAAATTATATATGTGAAAATACTTTATAAAATATAAGACCCTATAATTTTTGTTTTTGGATTTTTTTTTCCTATTCTCCTAGAAAGTAGAGTTATTATTATCTAAACATTTCAATGTTTATTATTATCTAAACATTTTTGAGCCTTATATTATAATGTATGTTCATATATATTATACATATATAAAAATGCGTATATATTTTAACAAGTTTGAAAAATAAAAGCATAAAATAATCATTTAATTCTGTCATTATATCTACTATGTTTTTCATATAGAAAGCAATATATATATATACACACACACACTTGTATTTTAGAAAGCTAGAATTACTTTTCTCTTAGCACACAATGAACATTTTGCCATTTCATTAAATGTTATTGGAACATAAAGATTTTAATGGTCAGATTAAATTATTTCATTGTGATGTTATCAACTTTAACAAATATATTTATTCATTTACAGTCTGGATTTAAAAATTAGTAATAATATGGTAGAAAAAAGTATTATGCATAAATTTTTGTTCTCATTGCTGAATTTTTTCTAACAAAATATTTTTAAATATTTATTTTTAAATATATATTTTTTAAAAAAATTTATAACTTGATATACATACCCTTTTTAGTAGCAGACCAGTAATATATTTTTTAGAACAGTACAGTATTATATTCATTGCAAATACAGCAGCAAAAGAGTAAGCATCTTTTTCTTTTTCTTTAGGAGAGAAGTATATAGTATTCTTCAAGCAGAGGGTATTTTACTTCCTCGTTATGCAATTTTGAACCGTGATCCAAATAATCCCAAAGGTAAGAGTAAAAGATTTTAAGTATGTTACCTTTTGTCACTTGACATACTTTGGCCACTTCTACTTAAGTGGAAGGCATTTAAAGAATTCTTAGTAGTCTGTTTAACAGTTCTCTTAATGATTTAAATAAACAAGCATGTATTTTATTCACTTAAAATGTGACATTGAGCTAAAAGGCTAACTAATAATTTAGAAATTATCTGTCCTACTTTTCTTAGGTCTACATTTGACATATCTTTAATAATCACAAAGAAAAAGTTTGAAATTATCTCCTTAGTAGATTTGTATTGATTAGGGAATACTAGGTGACTCATTTCTGACTTAGAAACTTCATGCTGCAGTGCCATAATTAAATATGGGATGCTACAAAAATTGAAATAATGCTGTTAATATTTTAAAGTATCATTACTCCTTTTTTCCTACTTACCTACAACATGGCATGTAAGTTTTATGTAACTTAGTCTTAAGGGCAAGGTTAATGTTTGTGTTGAAAGTTAATATCCTGGTAACATTATTTTGGGAAATTTTGATTAATTACTATACCTGGAAGCAACTTTCAAGAAAGTTACTTTCCTAAGTTAAATAATTTCATGTTTTATATTATCTATGGTATAAAAGATCCTATACATTTTCCATAGCATGGCGGTGCCATTCTGGAAGTAGTCCTCAATCTTTCTTTACTGCATTATTTCATACCTAACTTTGAATTCTCTGACACAGTAATGTAAAATGGCAAGTCATAAGATTCTGAGAAACAAGTATTGTTCTTAGTTTTATATGTATCGTAAATGTAGATAAATGTTGTTTACATAGGTATATCTAAGTAAAATCAAGTAAATACATTAGTTAAGTGTCCTTTTCTTTATGATTTCTTTCCTAGTTTAAAAAAAATCCTCAATAATAGCATAATGCCTGAGTTAAAAAAGAGTACACAATAAAGAAAAGAACTATTTATCAGTTGGATGCATGTCTGTAATGCCCTCAACTCTGGATTCTGAGGCAGGAAGATCATGAGTTGGGGCCAGCTTCAATAACTTGTTGAGACCCTGTCTTAAGATAAAAATTTATGAAAGGGATTAAGGATATAAATTACTGGTTAAGCACCCCAAGTTTAAATCTCAGTACTATAAAAACAACAAATAAACCCAAGTATTCATCTTTGAGAACTAGAATTCGTTTATCAATTAAAAGCTACCTCTATGGGAGGCTGGGATTGTAGCTCAGCAGTAGAGCGCTTACCTCACATGCGTGAGGCCCTGGGTTCGATCCTCACCACCACATACAAGGCAATAAAATAAAGACATTGTGTCCATCTGCAACTAAAAAAATATTAAAAAAAAAAAAAGCTACCTCTATGGGAGTTAAAAACATTGTATACTTGAATAAACACTTAAATCACATTAATGTCCATAGTTAATGATCATACGTTAAGTAAATATTGATGGAATGCTCCAATTTATAATGCTAACCTACTTCACTACTGGTTCTGTTCCAACCATCTGCTTCTATAATTCTTTGTTTTTAGGATATAATCCATTGTGGTCAAGATTTTTACACAGTGCTATTTCAAGATCTTTGCTAGTATCTGTTCCCAGTATACTAGAAGGAGTTTTCTTTCATAGAAAAACCATTCATATAAAAGAAAATGGCAAAGTGTTAGATTTTCTATAATTGCCAAACTAATTGTCAAGGGTAGAGCATTGATTTTTAAATTATCTTACTTAGGATAAGCATGGATAAACAATGAGATAGGGAATAGAAGATATAAATGAAGTAGGAAATTACCAGGTTGAAATACAGCTTTTTACAATTCAAGAGTGCTACTTGCTAAAGTAAATGCACAAGGAGAAATTTCTTAAAGGTGAGAATTGCTGTGCTATGGCATTAGTTTGGAGGATTGAGAAGCACAGAATTTAACTTTAGCTGGGAATCAGAATCATGAGAAGAGATTTTTTTAAAATATCTCTACTAGACCATGAGTGGTTTTTTAAAAACTTCCCAGGGTGGGTGATTTTAAAATGCTATCAGATATGAGCATTTTTGGTGCAAAATGTTTTTTCTTCTGAATGTCATTAGAACAAGATAAATTTAGTTTTGCTGGAGGTTAAAAACAATACATTCTATTGCTTTTTTCTTTAAAGGCATTGAATGTAATGCAGAAGGTAATTTTTCTAATTCTGTTTGATTTGTAGAATGCAATCTGATTGAAGGGGAAGATCATGTAGAAGTAAATGGAGAAGTTTTCCAAAAGCCATTTGTAGAAAAACCAGTCAGTGCAGAAGATCACAATGTTTACATTTATTATCCAACATCTGCTGGAGGTGGAAGTCAAAGACTCTTTAGAAAGGTAAACCTTTGTAATCTTTGTATGAGTAATGTTCTTCATTTTTCGAATCAATTTTATTAAAGTAATAGACTTTTTAAAAAAGTAATCAAGCATTTAATAAAACTATAATTGCATCTTGAATTCTTGACAATGTATCATTTAGAAATAAATTCATAAAACTGATATACTGTTAGAAAAACATGGTGTTATTGTCAGTATTTATTGCTGTTTAGCAAAATGCCTGCCTACAGAATACTGAAAAAGTACTTAATTTGTCTTCAACCACTTATTCATATTTGTCAGACTACAAATTGAGTTAAAGCAGTCTTTTAGAAAACTGACCTAGAAAAATAAATAGTTATATTAATAACTTTTATATACATGAATATATGCTTAATCACATCCATAGTAAAAGAAATGCAAAACAAATCTGAAATTAATTATATCATGTTAGTGTTTTTGGTTTATCAGAGATAAAACATTTACGTAGTTAGGAATCAAGCATAAGCCCACACGTCATTGGCAGGAATGCAGCCTCTTAGCAGTGTAATTTAGTAATACATCAGAATTAGAAATGCACTTACAAACAATCATGGAAATGCAAATAAGAATATAATGAGATGCCATTTTAATATCTATTATAGTGACAAGTGTTAAAAAAATCTGATAATACCAAGAACAGCTAAAACTCTTATACATTGCTGGTAAGACTAAATTCATAAAATAGTTTCTCAAAGATTTTGGTAATGTATTTGTAAGTTGAATATGTGCCATCTAGCAATTCCTTAGGAATACTAATGCACATATATCATGTTAATGCTTATAAGAATGTTTAAAGCAACATTGTTATGATAACCAAAGCTTGGAAAACATCCTTCAACATATTGATAGGAAAATGGATGAATTCTGGTTTATTTACACAGTAGAAAATTCATAGTAGTAACACATGAACAAATTTGAGTTACATGTAGCAACATGAACCTTAGAAATATAATTCTTAGTGTTCATTTTATTTTAATGCTCTTTAACTTACATATAAGTTAGAGACAGAATAATATAGTGCCAAATACATAATGAACGTTGTTAAATATTCATAGATTAAATTATTTGAAAATTTCTGAGATAGAAATAGGTGAAACAAAGGTCATATTATAAAAATGAGAGAAATAATGTGATTTTCCCACATTTTTTATTGGTGCATTATAGTTGTAAAATAATGTGCTTTTTATATTGATGGACAATTTTTACTTTCAGATTGGCAGTAGAAGTAGTGTGTATTCCCCTGAAAGCAGTGTACGAAAAACAGGTTCATACATATACGAAGAGTTTATGCCCACAGATGGTACTGATGTTAAGGTAAGACTGATTGAAGTATATTTTGATTTTGTATTTAAGGTGATACTGATGTTAAGGTAGTATAAAGTATAGATGCTCCTCCATTTAACAATATCACATCCTGATAAACCCTTCAGGAATTGAAAATGCCCTACATTCAAAATGCATTTAATCAATCTAACCTACTGAAAATCATAATTTAGCAACATGGTGTACAGGATCAGTTGTTCACACTCATAACTGTGTGATTACGAGCTGTGATTTACTGCCATTGCCTAGCATCGTGAGAGAAAATCATAATACACATCACTGGCCCAGAAAAAGATCAAAATTCAAATTAACAGCTTCTACTGAATATCACTTTTGCACCATTATAAATCAAATTGAAAAATCACAAGTACCAATCATAGGAGACCATGTAGATGTTATATTTATATTTTTGAGTTTACCAGTAATCTCAGAAGGAAACACTCTTCACTACATCTAACTTATATTCTTCATCTCTTTCTATTTAATTAAGGATTCTTAAGCTGTTTTGTTCCATAAATACCTTTGGTGGTTATAAGCCTATGGATCCTTTTTTAAGCACAGTGTTCTTAAATGCTTAAAATAAAACACAGGATTATGAAGACATTTATACAAGTATAGTTAATAAAATATTTAAAAATCAACTTTTTAATACAATAGTTATGTGATTCTTTAAAGGGACTTTAAGTAATAAAATATTGGGTGAGTCTAATAGCCACCACATTTCTAAGCAGTGATAAAGTATATCTTTACACTTTATACAGATTTTGAGATCTGTGACAATTATTATGTGATTTAAGAATATTCATGCCGGGCGTAGTGGTGCATACCTGTAATCCCACTGGCACAAGAGGCTGAGGCAGGAGGATCACAAGTTCAAAGTCAGCCTCAGCAATTTAGTGAGGCACTAAGCAATTCAGCAAGATGCTGACTTGTCTCTAAATAAAATATTTTAGAAAGGGCTGGGTATGTAGCTTAGTGGTTAAACACCCCTGGGTTCAATCCCTGGTAATATTATTTTTTAAAAAAAGAATATTTGTGATTTCAGCTGGTAACAAATGAGATCTTCATAGGTTGACTTTCAACCAGTCTTTCTGTAACCACAGTGTTCTTTCTAAAGTATAAATTTGATCATGATACAGATAATGTCATAGTCTATCCTCTGTCTTACAAATCTTATTTCTTACAGTATAAACTATATCAAATAATTTTTCTATACTTACGTACATCATGCTGTTTCATACATCTATCCTTTGTGCTTAGAATGCCTTTCTTTCTCGTTCACATTTCTGATTCATTCTCCACCTTTTTAAAAAAGCTTCTATTTTGGCATTTTTTTTCCTTCCATTATGTTTTACAGTTTTTTTTTTTTAATCTCTTCTTTGTTAAATTAAAACATTTTGAAGAGTATGATGCTCAGTTTAATAGTTTCCTATACAGAATGAATTTTTGCTTACCAGTGTTGCCATATAAGCATTTATAACCTTTTCCAATGAAAGTTTGGCATGTAAAATAGAAAAGTATGTCTTTCTAATAATCCAGAGTCTGAACCATCTTTTGTTACTTTTTTCTTTGAATTTATTTTTTGTTGGTTATACAAGTGTGTGTGTATGTGTGTGTGTATATATATATATATTTAATATTTGTTGAAGGTTTACACAGTAGGTCCAGATTATGCTCATGCTGAAGCTCGAAAATCTCCAGCACTTGATGGCAAGGTGGAACGAGATAGTGAAGGAAAAGAAGTAAGATACCCTGTTATTCTCAATGCACGAGAGAAATTAATTGCTTGGAAAGTCTGCCTTGCTTTTAAGGTAAGATGTTAATACAAGCCACGTAGACCCTTGTAAAAAGAATTCTAATTCTTCTTTTTGAATAAGAAACATTATTTGGATTTATAATTAGAGAAGTAAGCTGAGAAAATAATTAGTACATTTGAACTGTTCATGTATTTTGCAAGTGATTTTTATAGTGCTAATATATTCTTATAGTCCCAATATATTCTTTCTGTGTTATATAAAAAGAAACCATATCAATTTTTTTCAGGCTTTAAAATCACAGAGAATAATTTAGTTAAACAGTGTGTGGGGGTATTGCCTAATCTTTTTTTTTTTTTTTTGGTACTGGGGATTGAACTCCGGGGCACTTGACCACTGAGCCACATCCCCAGCCCATTTTGTGTTTTATGCAGAGACAGGGTCTCACTGAGTTGCTTAGCACCTCATCGTTTCTGAGGCTGGCTTTGAACTGGCGATTTTCCTGTCTCAGCCTCCCAAAGTACTGGGATTACAAGCGTGAGCCACCACGCCCGGCTTGCCTAATCCTTTTTAAAAAATTAATTATAAATATTATTTACTTTCATAGAACTGGTACAAATTTTTATTGAGTAAAAATCGTCAGTATTCTTGTCTTGGAAGTCAATTCCTTTGGCCTAATATATAATAAAATATGTTTATGAAAGCACTGTAAAACATTTCTTAAAACATTTTACTTCTAATATTTGATTTACTCCCTCAATCTATATTAATAGAATTTTTATCTAACTTCTATAAGTATTTAGAAGTAGTACAACTGACAATAAGATATAAATTTTACCATATTGAAATCTTGCCTTGGATGTACAACTTCAAGACTAGTAGATATTATTGGTTATTAAATAATAAAGAAATACTTTGCGTATTAACAATAATGTGAAGTCTCTTTTGTGGAAGAGATGTTAGATTTTAAGTAAGTTTTAATAGATTTCTGTAAATTGTTTTATTATGCAAGGATTCCAAAAGCTATGACTTAAAATTACATTATACTAGTGCATGAGGATTTATATATGAAACATGGAAGATAAGAAAATTCTCACAGAGTAGGAAATTTATAACTTTCAGCAGTTTTCTTCAAAATAAATTTAAGTACTCACAAATATGTGATTGTGAGGAGATTAAAAGATTTACATGGATAATTGAACATTTCTTCTGGGATATGTGTTTAATATTATTTTTTATTTATTGGGATTTAAATGGCCTAATTTCTGCTAGTGTAAAATTTTATCAGAATTTTTTAAATATTTGCTTTTCCAACATTTAAATTTTAGTTGGAGATTGTTTTAATGCAATGTTCTGTTTTGGCCTCTCTAATCTTTTATACTTTATGTCTATTTATGATAAGGAATTTAAATTATGATATGGAATATGTAATGTATCTTTAGAATATTCAAGTTACAAATAAGTAATTTCTTCCACTTAACACGAAGTTAACCAATATATAATAATATACTTTTAGACATTTATAAAATATATGTTCTAATATGACTGGAAAACTGAATCATAATAATTTAAATGCAATCTTAAAGTTTATAACTTATTTTTAATAGCAAACAGTTTGTGGCTTTGATTTGTTAAGAGCCAATGGACAGTCCTATGTGTGTGATGTCAATGGCTTCAGTTTTGTGAAAAATTCCATGAAGTATTATGATGATTGTGCAAAAATACTTGGGTAAGAATTTATTAATTTATTTTCTTCTCTTTACTTTGCATACTAGTTATTCAGAAACCAAATAATTGGTAACATTGAAGGATAAAGGTTTTTATTAAGTATTATAGAATCAAAAATCAGTGTTCCTAAAATGGTACCTCCAGACACTATACCAGATCCTGAATTATAGTTTAGATTATCAAAGACAGATTAATTTATGATCAGTACAAAGGCCTACAGATGTTAACTCCATAGATTTACAAATGCTATAATATGGTGAGTACTACAATATTCCTCAAGTTATTGCTGTATAATTGTAGTTGAAAGAATTCATTATCTTATTTAATAGTACAAAATTAACATTCATGAAGTAAGTATTTTCTGGTATGACAGTTCTTTATGCAAGAATATGTTAAA
This sequence comes from Geosciurus inauris, assembly GCA_004024805.1. Taxonomy (NCBI): domain Eukaryota; kingdom Metazoa; phylum Chordata; class Mammalia; order Rodentia; family Sciuridae; genus Geosciurus; species Geosciurus inauris. Next base: position 11,745 of record PVHX01005641.1, on the reverse strand, counting down.
GATATTCTCTTAATATTATCAAGTGAATGTATAAAATTATTGCAGGTAGAAATGCCAGTTTTATATTCTTTGACTCATTTTTTTATACCTTGATTCAGAAGTCTTAGCAAGGCAAGAACTATTTTTAACACCTTTATTTTATTTGTTTGCTTGTTTATTATGTAGTGCTGAAGATCAAGTTCAGTGCCTTACACATGCTAGGCAAGCGTTCTACCACTGAGCAACAACTACAACCCCTTTTTAACATATTTTGAAGCATATCTGACAAAGCCATGGGAAACTTAATACTTCAAAATGTTTAATAATTCAACTCATATTTTATAGTATGTTTCAAAGATTGTTGAAGTTATCCTTAAAGTGAAATTGAGTGGAATTACCTAAATTTTATCATGAATAAATACTCAATTTAAACAAAATTAAACATGTCTTCATTGTTACCTTTATTAGTAAAGTATAATAATAATTTGTTACAAATGAGCATGGTATTTAGAACAGCTTTATAAATGTTCATTAAATGGGTAAGGAATGATCAGTGGTCACCTAGTCTAAGAGACAGTCTTGTATTTCAGAATGTATATAATTAGAAAAGTATAATTATACTGATTTATTTAAATTCAATATTGATTTATATTTTAAAACTTAGTTCATCTCAAACTTACGGCATTTCATTAGAGTATTCTGATATGCCATTTTAGAAGTTCTGATCTTTTCTTGATTGAGATCGATTCACTGGGTTATTTTTTATATTATGTAATCACTAGGTTGTTAGCCTTTAACTCATGTGATTCCCTAACATTGTCATTAAGTACCTAGTTTTATCTTTAAATGAAATAATTTTTAATTTATTTTCTTTTCATTTGAAGAAATATTGTAATGAGAGAGCTTGCTCCACAATTTCATATCCCCTGGTCAATACCCTTGGAAGCTGAAGATATTCCAATTGTACCAACTACATCTGGGACTATGTAAGTTTTAATTATTTTCATGTAGAAATTCCTTGCGTTTTCCCTATTAGACTGTGCTATTATAATAAAAATTTATTTTTAGATACTTTGTATGTTTTTGTATGATTTGGTTTGAAGATAGGAGGAATGAGTTGTGTGCTTTTATAAGAGTTCACTAAACTAAAAATCTCTTATATTGTTACAAATAAAATACTAAAACATGTTTTGGTAATTACAGAACTACATAATCAAGCCATAATAATAAAAAAGGTTACAGTAGATACATTTCTCAAAAGTTCAGTGGTCATTGTGTTTCGGCTCACTTAAGTTACAGGTTGAGGTACATTCATTAGACCAATAGTGCCAGAGTCTTTCATAATATTCTATTGAGGAAGATGACTCATTGAAAAGTTGGGTGAGTTGACTGAATGCTTCATATTCACAGATTTATATTCATATGTTAAATAGTTTTAGAAGTTCTGATTGGTAGAAACTTTTTAATTTTGTTTTTAAACCAGTATTTTCTAAACTTATTAACCACACAGTTTTCTCAGATAATTGTATTAATATCCTGCAAGTTACGTTCAGATCTCATACTTTGGGAAACACTGTTTCACGTCTTAACTCTAAAATGCTTTTTAACCACTTTTATCTTCCATTAATTTGGGTTTTAAATACTGTTCATTTTAATTGAACAAAAGATAGCAAATCTGTAAGTGTAGTAACTGTTACCTTTACCATTAGCTAAAATTTTATTTTATTTTGATTTGTTGAACTCACAGTCTAATACTACCAGGCAGATAATTTATAACACTCAGGAATCAGAGCACATTCAATTGTGTCCCAGAATTAAAATAGTTCTGTCTTGAGAAGAGGAAGTATTATATTACATATCATAATATCACCCCTCCTCCAGCTTTTTAAATTCCTTTTAGGATTTGACTTCATAAAATTAAAACTAAATTGTTAAAGACATAAAATCGTTACAAGTACTACTCTACTCTTCATAGGAAAGATTTTGAAATAGTAAAAGATGGCCTTTAATAAATGATTGGATGTTTTATTAATCTGTTATGGTACACAAATCTTTGTTAGAGTACTAAGAACATTTTTTTTTCCTTTAGGATGGAACTTAGATGTGTCATAGCTGTCATACGTCATGGGGATCGAACTCCAAAACAAAAAATGAAAATGGAAGTGAGGCATCAAAAGTATGTTTCAAGAGTAATATTTAAAACTCATGATATAATTTTAAGATTTCTGATGAATGTTAAGCTCTTTTAACTAATACATCATATAGAAAAACGTTTGGCTACTATTACTTGGCCATAAATATTTAAACCACTGAATGCATGTAAGTTCATTTAAAGTAAAAGTAAAGTAATTAAAATGCCAGCACCTAAACATTGTTGTGGTAATGTACATAAATATCAGTCTGACCTGGCTTTCATTTATTGACATAAGTGGGTTCTATTTAATTTTGGTTTATCATTCTGTTGCATTGCCTTCTGAGAATTACTAACCTTTCATTCTTTTAGAAGAAAATCAGTAGAAAGCTTCTATTATATTCAGTATTTGATTTGGAGATGGCAAAACCTGAAAACCTAAACTATGAAATACGTATTTACCTTAGAATTTTTTAATGTATATGCACTGACCTTAGAGAATATAGTATTTTGCATTATAATTGTGTGTTCAGTGTTGATCATGAGAAAACTTTTTTAAGTGTAATATGGTGACCATTCATTTGATACAGTTTAAGAAAGTATTAATTTTATAAGTAAAAGTAGAGCGAGAAAAGCTGAGTGCATTAGAACACTATTATAGTCCCAGATACTCAGGAAGCTGAGGCAAGATGATCACTTGAGACCTGCTTCAGAAGCACAGTGAGGCCTTTTTCTAGGAGGAAAAAATAATAGTAGAAGAGCAACATGGTATAATGAAATAGGACAGACAGTACTGGAAATCCATAGATTTTTGAGTTTTAGCCCCATATCTATTACTTTATTTGATTAAATATACTGTGGTAATATTAATTATTGCAAGTGACTAACAGTGCTCTCTTTTTTATAAGATTTTTTGATCTTTTTGAAAAGTGTGATGGATATAAATCAGGGAAGTTAAAACTCAAAAAGCCAAAACAATTGCAGGTAAATGTATTTGTTTTCTAGTTGAGTTTTAAATTTTTAATGGTCAACTTACATAAAAATTCAGTCCCTTATTAACTTATTTTATAGGAAGTGCTGGATATTGCACGACAACTTCTTATGGAGCTAGGGCAAAATAATGATTCTGAAATTGAGGAAAACAAATCAAAGCTTGAACAACTTAAGACTGTGTTGGAGATGTGAGTATCTTTTTGAAACTCTCAGTTGTAATAAATTCTTACAGTTCTCTTGTGTGTGTGTGTGTGTATGTGTGTGTGTGTGGTGATAGGGTTTGAACCCAGGGACTCATACACATGCCAGGCAAGCCATCTTCCACTGAGCCATATCACCAGCCCCTAGTTCTCCTTTTGAGTGTGTGTGTGTGATTTTTCAATTTTAATTTCCTCTAGTTTGATCTTTTTGCATTTTACCATTAAAGCTGAAGAAAAATGAGAAAAAATTTAATGTGATGAAAATTGTTGTTATTGAAAATAATTATTTTAGCTTTATTTTTAACTTCAATGAGACTAAAAGAGGACATCAAATTTGTGTCTTCTATGAAGTACTGTTTAAAATGAAGGCATATTACTAATATGACCCTAGATTCGGGGCTGTTTAAATAAAAAGTTTTAAATTATGTTTTCATCAAGAAAAAATGAGGCCCACTAATATTCCTGATAGAGGCTTTATATTTTTGACTATGTATAATCTTATATCCTTTGTTATTTAAAGATACAAACATTTATATTTGTACATATCTCCATACTTTGTCATCTCTTCCAAATTGTCTTAAGCTTGTAAAAACTTTTTTGTATTTTTTTGTTTTCAATGGAATACAATGACTATCTGTGGTACAGATTTTCTGCTGGATATGTTACAAAATTCAAAAAGCAGTTACAAATAGAAGTGGGTATTCATATCTGAGAATTAGTTTTTCTCTGCGTAGATTTTAGTTTTTCTTTAGCAGATCACTTTAACACTTCATGAATATTGTCCATTCTGCTCACCATTTTATTTTTCAGGTATGGTCATTTTTCTGGAATAAACCGTAAGGTCCAATTAACCTATCTCCCTCATGGTTGTCCTAAAACATCTAGTGAAGAGGAAGGTATGCATTTTTAATGCCTATTGTGTTTTATATATATGTAGCAACTTCATTCATTCATTACCTTGAGACCATTTTCTGCTTAATAGTTTAGAGATTGACATGTTAACTAAAAGAAAAATAAAAGAGTCTTTTTAATAGTGATTCTATCCTTTAGATAAAGGATACTTTTTATTATTTAAACTTTAAGTAAGGGATAGATTTTATTATTTTGAAAACTGCTTAGGACTTCTCTTTTTTCTGAGATTGTTTCAGAAAGTTATTTATTTGTAACAAAGTGATATTTGATATGCCCCATTCTTACTTTTTTGAGAGAAGTGGGTAGACTACACAAGAAGAAAGCTCAAAAAGTATGAAGTGAACTGGGAGTAATGGCACATGCCTATAATCCCAGCAGCTCTGGAGGTTAAGGCAGGATTGTGAGTTCAAAGCCAGCCTCAGCAAAAGTGAGGTGCTAAGCAACTCAGTGAGACCCTGTCTCTAAATAACAGAGTACAAAATAGGGCTGAGGAGTGGTTGAGTGCCCCAAATTCAATCCCTGATACCCCTACCAAAAAATAGTATGAAATGAATATTTGAAAATATACACAATGTGTTTCTACAGTAAATTGATATTTTTCTCCACTCAATAAACATGAATAAGTATTTAAATATGAAATAGTCAGCACAAAGGTTCAAAAATTCATTTATCTTTCAAAATCTGGGTGTAGTGGCACATGCCTATAATCCCAAATACTACATTAATAACACAGGTTAAGTATTCCTTATCCAAAAATCTTGAGATAGAAGTGTTTCAAATTTTGGACTTTTTCTGATTTTAGAATAATTATGTGTAGATAGTGTGATGTCTTAGGAATGGGACTCGACTCTAAACATGAAATTCATTTATGTTTCATATAAGGCGCACATACACATGCTTACACACACACCCCTTATGTGTAGCTAGAAGGTACTTTTATACAATATTTTTAATAATTTTGTATCTGAGATAAAGTTTCATAGTGTGGAATTTTTCACTTGTGGTATCATATGGGCAATCAAACAGTGCTAATTTTGTATTTCAGATTTTCAGATTAAGGAAAATCAACCTGCTTAACCTTGTAATAATCAATCTTCCCTATCATAGTAGCAAAGTGTTTCTTTCCTGTTTTAAACTGAATAATAAAGAATGCTGATGAATATATTATGACAGGATTTTAGTTTGCTGGTAGAATTATGAATTGATACAACTTCCTGAAAAGTAATCTATCCCAAGGCTGGGCGCGGTGGTGCACACCTGTAATCCCAGTGGCAGGGGAGGCTGAGGCAGGAGGATCGGAAGTTCAAAGCCATCCTCGGCAAAAGTGAGACACTAAGCAACTCAATGAGACCCTGTCTCTAAATAAAAAAATACAAAATGGGGCTAGTGATGTGCCTCAGTGGTCGAGTGCCCCTGAGTTCAATCTCCTGTACCCCCCGCCCCGCAAAAAAATCTATCCCAAGGAAGTGATTGGATGCTCAGAGAAAGATTGATCTGTAGGGATATTTTCAGTGGCATTGTTTATAGTAGCAATATTGAAGTCATGATTATGTTAAATTCAAAAACAAGTTTGAATACGTTAAACTTTATGTGTTTATTTTAACGTTTGACACTTTGCCCTTATGTCATACTTTGTAATTAAGAGCAATGCAGATTAATTCCCAATGTTTATGATCAAAAGCTTTCTGTAACAAATATAATAAAAATTCCAGTTAACTGTTCTTCCATAAATTAACTATCAGCCTGCATGGTAAAGCACATATAGGTGCTAACAAGCCCCAGAGGAAAGGGCGATTTTCTATTACTTTTAATGAATTATTATTTGTTCTTTAGTGTTTATAATATTTATTTATTACCTTTGTTTCTAAAATCCAACACAGATCTTAAGGCCATGATAAAAGAAAGGTCAAAATTAAGTACAGAAATTCATTCACTTATGGTGCCTCCCCTATGTCTGACAACAAAACTTCTATCAGGAACTTAAAGAGATTCTACAATTCTAAATTTCAAAAGCTACTCTTGACTACACTTCATTGTTTGCATAAAATTTATTAAAATTTGAACTAGAATAAATGTTAGAATGTCATCTCACATCTTCCTAAAAATTATGAGAATCACTGATTCCTAATCATAAAAACATATTTTCTTCACTTCAGGTAAAATATTTCATTTTTGTGACAGCTGTGCAGAAGACACCTGATAGATAAGTTCTGGACTTTGGCATCAGGAAGCTCACAATCTAGCAGATATAGCAGGACTGAATTAAATACACTGGACAGATCACTATGAGAGTAGAGAAGGGAGGAGCAGTACTTCTCTGAAGAAAATTGCGAGCCTTCTTACTGAGTATGAAAGAAATTTTGACATTTCAGTAAAATTTTAACAGGAAGAGCAATGGTATTACTGATGGAAGCCACAACCTACAAAGATAGGCACATTTAGAGAATAAAATAATTACATATGGACTAATTCACTACAGAGAAGAACACAGAGAAAAAATTAACATTGGCACATGTCTGTTTAGAAAAACAAACCTAACATTTGTTTTATCCGTTCATGTGTATCTTAGATAGCCGAAGAGAAGAGCCATCCTTACTTTTGGTTTTAAAATGGGGAGGAGAATTAACCCCTGCAGGCAGAGTCCAGGCTGAAGAACTGGGAAGAGCTTTCAGGTGTATGTATCCTGGAGGTCAAGGTAAATGTTGTAATTATTATTATTTGTTGTTGTTGTTTTAGTATTTTTTTAGTTGTCAATGGGCCTTTTATTTATTTATTTTTATGTGGTGCTAAGGATCGAACTCTGCTTCACACATGCTAGGCAAGTGCTCTACCACTGAGCTATAACCCCAGCCCAAATGTTGGAATTTTTTGAATTTGATTAAATTTATTTAATTTTTTTCATATTATTTTGTGATACTAGTAAATATTTCGGGAAATACAATGAGATAAAAATATAGCTTAAGTGATTTGAGGATTTATTTTCAGGAGATTATGCAGGATTTCCTGGTTGTGGTTTGCTTCGATTACATAGTACCTACCGACATGACCTCAAAATATATGCCTCTGATGAAGGACGAGTCCAGATGACTGCAGCAGCTTTTGCAAAGGTATAAATAGATGGGTTTTAAACAATTATTGGAATCGTCATCTAAAATTTCATTTTTAAGAGTTTTACTAAGTCAGTATTTAAAAATTCCAAATTTCAAACTTCCAATTAAAGTCATCAACTGACAATGTGAACTATATTATTAATACTTATTTTTAAAAATTTAGCTTTTACATTATGAAATTCAGCATGTAACAATTATTATGACACTATTATTTTGCATATTAATTTTTTACTTCGTTTAATATGTTTAGGGTCTGTTGGCTTTAGAAGGAGAGCTTACACCCATTCTTGTTCAGATGGTGAAAAGTGCAAATATGAATGGTCTTTTGGATAGTGATAGTGACTCTTTAAGCAGTTGTCAACAACGTGTGAAAGCAAGACTTCATGAAATACTTCAGAAAGACAGAGATTTTACTGCTGAAGATTATGAAAAGGTGGGTTTTAGCAGAGTCTTCTGTTGTGAAATATTACATGAAGAAAAGTGCATGAAACATTAATGCAGAGCTCATTATAGTATAAAGCAAATACTCATGTTAACACCAGGTAGAGCAGTAGAACACTAGACCAATTTCGGTCCCTCTCTATCCTTACCTTCCCATTTGCAACTCATTCCTATCTTCTTCCTATTCCTAACTACCATCCTGAGATTTTTATGTTCTTTTTATAATCTTATCATATCCTGAATACTTATTTGGATTAACATGAAAGTACATGTGTATCTAACCACTGTAGTAACATTTTTGCCTATTTTTCCCCTATAAGTTTACTTTTATTTTAACTTTCTTCTTGTAATTATAAACACATACTAATTGTACAAATTGATGGGATTCCTGTGATATTTTTCAGACATTGATCATGTACATCTATCCTTCTTCTGTTCTTCTACTCCACCCTTCCATCCTTGGCACCCTTTCCATTCCCTTACAGTCTGTCTTCTACCTTAAGGTCATCTGTTGTTTTTTTAGTTTTCACATGTGGGAGGAAACAGGTGATACTTGTCTTTCAATGTCTGGCTTATTTAACTTAAAATAAGGACCTCTAATTCCAGTTATTTTCCTGAAAATGACAGAATTTCATTCTTTATGACTCAGTAATGCTCCATTGTGTGTATATGCCATATTTTCTTTATCCAGTCATCAATAGGTGGTACCTAGGCTGATTCCAAATTTTGGCTATTGTGAATTGTGCCACAATAGACATGAGTGTTCAGGTATCTCTTTTGTACACTGACTTCATTTCCTTCAGATATATACCAAAAAGTGGTTTACCTGGATCATAAAGTAATTGTTTAGTTTTTTGAGAAATCTCCGTGCAGTTTTCCACAATGGTTGTACTCATTTCTGTTTCCACTATCCTTATATAAGGGTTCCTTTTCTGCATGTCCTTGCCAGTTCTTATTTGTTTTTTTATTTTTTTGTAATAGTCATTCTAACTGTAGGGAGATGGAATCTCATTGTAGTTTTGATTTGAATTTCCTTGATGGTCAAAGATATTGAGGATTTCTCCATATATTTATTGGCCATTTGTGTATCTTCTATTGAGAGGTATCTATTCAGATCATTTGCCCATTTTTTGATTGGGTGACTCAATTTTTTTATGGTGAATTTTGTGCATCCTTCATATATTCTTTTATTTTAAACTTTAAATCTATTTTATTTTGTTTTATGGATTGAATCCAGGGCCTCTGCACATGCTAGGCAAGTATTCTACCATTGAGCTATATTCCTAGCCTTTTCTATTTTATTTTGAGGCAGGGTCTCATGAAGTTGGCCAGATTGGTCCCAAACTTGAAATCCTCTTGCCTCAGTCCCCTGAGTTGCTGGGATTGTAGTCATGCACCACTATGCCTAGAATATTTATTTATCTTAAATGACAAAAATTATATATGTTTATTTTGTACAACATGATCTTTGGAAATAAAAATCCATTATGGAGTGACTAAACAAGGTAATTGTACATTAGCTCAGATACTTAACATTTTTGTGGTGAGAATACTTCAAAACTAAAATACATTTCTCCTAATTATAGTCACTATGTGAGATCTCGAGCTAATTTCTCTTAATCGAGATTTTTGGGTTCTTTTGATCAACACTTCCTTAACCTCTTCTCTCCCCAGTCCTTGATAACCACCACTCCATTCTCTACTTTGATGAGTTCAACTTTTTTAGATTCCACGTACAAGTGAGATCATGCTTATTTGTTTTTCTATGCCTGGTTTATTTCATTTCCCAAAGTATCCTCTAGTTTTATTTATGTTTTTGTAAATGACAGCATTTCCTTTTTTTTTTAAAGACTGGATAGTAATTTCTTTGTATTTCCTTTCCACATTTTGTTTACCCATTCATCCACTGATGGACAATTAGAACACTTCTGTATTTTAGCTGTTGTGAATAGTGCTACAAAGAACATAGAATGCAGATGTCTCTTCAATGTACTTATTACATTTCCTTTGGCTATATACCCCAAAATGGGATTATTGGGGAATGTGGTAGTTCTGTTTTTTGTGCAGTCTGCATACTGCTTTCTTTAGTGACTGTACTAATTTTTTTGTGCTGTATTTTTTAAAGCCTCATATAATAGAATATATTTTATTTTGTCTGGTTTCTTTTGCTCAATATTATGCTTTTGAAATACATTCATAATGTTGACTATTTCCGTAGTTAATAATCACCACTATGAAGTATTCTATTTTAAGGTTAGCATATTTTTCTGTAGATCAGATGGTAAATATTTTAGGCTCGAATCAAATAATGGTCTCTGTTGCATGTTCTTTTGTTTAATACTCTACTACCCTTTTTTATTTTTGTCTGGTACTGTGGAGTTAACCCAGGAGTGCTTAACCACTGAGCTACATTCCAACCCTCTTTATTTTTTATTTTGAGACAGAGTTTCACTAAATTGCTAAGTCCTTCACTAAATTGCTGAGGCTGCCCTCAAACTTGCAATCCTCCTGCCTCAGCCTCCTGAGTCACTGGGATTACAGGCATGAGACACTGTGCCTGTCTTTGCCTACCCTTTAAAAATATAGAAACCATTCTTAGAACCTGAACTGTGCCACAAGTCCCATTTGGCCTGTAGAATATTCTTTGTTGATCCATGTTCTATTTTGTGAACATTTTATAATTTATATTTGCTTTTCACTATTTTTACAGTTTGGGGCTGTTATGATTAATGCTGCTATGAACATCCTTGTATGCCTCCTGGTGCATGTCTATACAAGTTTCTTTATGGTATCTAGGAATAGAATTGTGAACACAATATGCTTGTTTAATATTAGTACATAAACTGTTTTGGAAGTTATTGAACCAATTTGAACTCCCAAGATCATGAAAGTTGTCTTTGCTCCACATAGTTGCTGTTGTTGGGATTCTTAAGACTATTAGTTTTGATCATTCTGGTAGCTGTATCTAGAATGTGCTTCATTGAGGTTTTAATGTTAATTAACAATTTAGATAATTCTCTTTCATGAGGAGTTCTCAGATCTCTCATCCTTTTCTTCTAGTTGGTATCTGTGCTTTTCTTATTGACTGATAGTTCTTTTTATATTTTGGATATGAGTTCTTTGTTATATGTATACTAGTTACCACTGCATATTCTGAGCATTAATAAAATCTTTTAAAACAAATTTTATTTTTCATGAATTACAAGATCAATTTTTCCCTTTATGGTTAGAGGTGTTTTTTTTTTGGGGGGGGGTGTTGTAGATGGATAGCATGCCTTTATTTTATTTGCTTATTTTTGTATGTGGTGCCGAGAATCGAACCCAGTGCTTCACACTTGTTAGGCAAACGCTCTGCCACTCAGCCCCAACCCCAGCCCCAGCCCCTATAGTTAGAGTATTTTAATATACTGTTTAAAATATATTTTTCTAAACAAAGGTCTTAAGATATTGTTCTGTAGATTTTCTATAATTTCACAATTTTGCCCATCACATTTATCTGCAATCTGGACAGAGCTGACTTTTTTGTGTCCTATGAGGTAAAGGGATGAAAGTTGCTTTTTTTTTCCTCCTGCAACTCTATGTGTATGCAGATGTTTCAGTACCACCTGAAAAGACTATCCTTTCCTTACTACACTGTAATACTCTCTTTATCAGATACGAGTAGTCTGTTTTTAAAGTCTATTTGTTGATCCTTATGTAATGCCAATGAATAAGATCTTCCAACTTCATGTGGACCCTTCTTCAAGTATTTCTTGGCTTTTCTTTTTTTTTTTTTTTTAATTTAGTTATTTTATTTAAATGCATTTCAAGTCATAGTACATAACCAGAGCTCAGTTTTTCCATTTCTCTGGTTGCAAACCAGATAAAGTCACACCATTAGAGTCTTCATACATGTACCAGGGGTAGTAATGACCATCTCAAACAACCATCATTACTATGCCCATTCCCCTTTCCTTCCTCCCACCTCCCCCTGCCACGT
>PVHX01005640.1:0-109884 GCA_004024805.1 Geosciurus inauris | reverse complement strand
ATTGAATATCGGCCAAATCCTGTTGTTCTGAGTCATGTAGCTAGCCCACCCTATAATAACCTCTGAAACCCTCACTTTGGGGTCACTCTCTGAAGGAAAGGAGAGCTGACCCCAATCGATTGGCCTGTGTGCCTATTTCCTCAATAAACTTTGCTGCTTCTGCAGAGTTGTCTGGGCTGCACTTCTTGGGGAGAGGTGCGGGTTGGATGCAACACTTATAGCTTGGTTATCCAGGTAATCACAGTATCCTCCTGTTTAGGGCTCCAGTTTACTTTGAAAACATAGTAGTTTAGATGGTAGTTATATCATCACACTATTGCCGTGTCTCCCTGCTTCATGGGGAAACCTCTACTTGCTCTCTTACATTCTCATTTCTTTTCAATGCATTGTTATATGACTACTTATTCCCCTCTTTCTCCACTGACACTTTTCTAACAAGAGTACTATTATGGTTTGGATGTGAGGTATCCCCAAAAAGCTCATGTATGAGATAATACAAGGTTTAGAGGAGAAATGGTTGGGTTGTAACAACTTAACCCAATTAGCTTTCAGTCACTTGATGGGATCAGTTGAGTGGTAATTGAAGACAGGTAGGGTGTGGCTAGAGGAGGTGGGTATGGCTTTGGGGTATATATTTGTATTTGGCAAGTGAAGATCTCTTCCTCTGCTCCTGATCATCATGTAAGCTGCTTCCCTCTGTCACATTCTTCTGCCATCTTGTTCTGCCTCATCTGGATACCTGAGGAGTAAAGCTGGCTATCAGTGGACTGAGACCTCTGAAACCCATGAGCTCTCAAATAACTTTTCCTCCTCTATGATTGTTCTGGCTTGGTCATTTTAGTCATAGCAGCAAAAAAGCTGACAAAAACAAGTACCCACCCCATCAAATTGCTAAATTTCAAGGATGCTCTCAGTCTGTATGAATTTTGGCCTTTCTGCAACATTTGGTGCTGTACACTGTTCTTCCTTTATCTTCCTTGGCTTTTGTTTTGAAATAATACTTTGCCACGAGTGTTTTCTCTCTAGTGATCTGTCTTTACTGATCTTTCTTGGCTTCTTTGCCTTTCTTCTCTGTTCTGAAATTTCTGAAATTACCAAAATGTCCCCAACTTATAGTTTATTGAACTTTCTTTTTTGAATGAATATGCTCTCTCTTTAATTAGTTTTGTGATACTACTGTCTCTAATATCTTTAACTGTAATATTCCACCCTATGATTGTAATCTCCTATTCCTTGTCTTACATCCCCATCCACACTCTGCTTTGTGTGTTTGTTTTTCTCTCAGCACTTGGACCATTCTTCAGATCTGCTAGCCTCCTGCTATCACTGCTCCTTCTGAGGAACTTAAATTCTACTGTCCATTATTTCAGCTGTATTCTTTTTTTAAAAAATTTTTTTAAAGTTGTTGAGGGATCTTTATTGTATTCATTTATTTATATGTGGTGCTGAGAATCGAACCCAGTGCCTCATACATGCAAGGCAAGTGCTCTACCACTGAGCCACAACCCCAGCCCTTAGCTGTATTCTTGCTTGGAGTCTTCTGCTCCATCTTCATGTTCCTCTTTTCCTTTTGTCTCATTCGCCTGTTAAAATCCTTACCCTGTCTCAGTAATTATTTCCTTGACATAATATGAAAATGCAGTTTTATAAAAGCAGTTCACTGTGATGCAAATTACTGTGGTCTAAGGAAGTCTCTGGTTTAGCTTGCATGTCTAGAGTAAGGCTTCATCAGTTTGAACACACACATTTGCTAAGAATTAGGAGAAAACTAAAATTGCATTTTCTGTCAATAATTTGAGATGCAGATGTTTTATATTGCCAGTCATAGTTAGTTTCACAGGCATTAATAGAATCACACTTCTCCTAAGGAAGTGAAGGAACCTAGTCAGGAATTGTGTCTGGGGAGTTGACCATTTAGCCTGATGTAACTAAGGACAAATAGCTTGGATTTCATTTTACATTGGTTCTTCCATTTATTACCAATTCTCCTGACAGTAGTGCATTCAGGTAAGCAGGCTAGTTTCCTTCATTGCATTGTTTTTTCTCTTCCCCTCTCTTCCCTACTTCACCCACTCCATTAATCTTTTAAATTTGAAATATTATGCATGTATAAAAGTGCATAAAATAAAGGTGATACATTTTTACTAATGTAGAATGTCAAGTGAACATCTGTGAGAGTATTGTCTAGTCAAAATGTAGATCATATGAAGCCTGGCTCAGGGGTGCAGGCCAATAATGCCAGTGACTCGGGAGGCTGAGGCAGGAGGATCAAAAGTTCAAAGCCAGCCTCAGCAATTTAACAAGGCTCTGCACAGCTTATTGAGACTCTGTCTCAAAATAAAAAAGGACTGGGGATGTGGCTCAGTTTTTCAGTGCCCCTGGATTCAATTCCTGGTACCAAACAAAAACAAAAACACAAAACCCAAACACATTCATTGTCCCACTTCACCTGATATGCCCCTTTTGTTTGCTTGCTTTTCCCTCCCCTCCCCTCTCTTTCTTTCTTTCTCTTTCTTTTTCTTTCTTTTTTTTTAAAAACTAGGTATGTATCCAAGGATAAAATAGGAAAATACAGTACCTATTTGTATGTATGTCATTGTGTAATTTATTTTGCTCATGAACTGTCCCTGTTTTTGTCTATGTCTGATGGTCATTCATTGTATTTGTTGTATAATATTTAATATCTGAGTATTCCAGTATACCACAATATATTTACTCATTCTGCTATTAGAGAACATTTTGATTGTTTCTAGTTTTAGCTGTTAAGAACAGTGCTTCTATGAACATTTTTCTGTTACAATAAACTTTTCTGTAGTGGAATTGCTTGGGTCAACATCATTTTTAGTAAATTTTTGTCCATTTAACACTAACACACACACACAAATATGCACATGCACATACCAGTTTTTAGAAGAGATTGTGCCAGTTTTGATTTACACTAGCAGTATAGAAGAATTTCTGTAACACTTGATTATTATTTTTTAAAATGTCAGTGTCTTAGACTGAAAACGTTTTGTTTTCACATTTCCATATTGAAGATAAAGTAACAAAACTATTCTAAAATATGGGTTTAATCTTTTTATGTCATCTAGGTCCATGCCATGAAATCAGCCTATATTTTTATTATGTTAAATGTACTGTTTATTAATTCCTTTTGTATTCACATAGGATGATATTTTGTATATACTACTTGATAGTTACAAAGTTAATTTTAAAATAAAATAATTTTGGTTTTGCTTTCTTTTTAATCTAAAATGTCATAGCTGTTTCACTTTTTGGCCCTAAACTAAATAATGATATTTTATATACAGATATGCGATGTGTTCCTCAGTAATAATATAATTTCTGGCCCTATTATATATAGCTTTTATTTATAAAAATGTATATGGAATATTTATTAAAGTGCCTCTGATCTTTATTTTTCTTTCAAGCTGGCCTTTGCCAGAGTTTGATCCAAGCCAAATTCGACTGATTGTATACCAAGACTGTGAAAGACGAGGGAGAAATGTCTTGTTTGACTCCAGTGTTAAGAGAAAAAATGAGGACACTTCAGTATCGGTGAGTATCATTATTGATGTCTTTGAAATTTAATGTTGAGCATTTTAATAATTTCAGAAAGAATGAGTAAAATTTCAGTTATGATACATTTTTTAAAGTATCTTGTCAGTATAGAAAATGTTTAAAGTTCAGAGTTCTGATTCTGAGATTTTTTAAAAAAGAAAATACTTGTATTATTTATCATCAGTCTAGCCAGAAACTATTTTAGTTTGATCTTTATGTCTCTGTATGACTATATTTTTAGATATGGCTCTTCATTCTGATGAGAATAAAAAAGCATAAATAAGTATCTATAAGATTCCAGACACCTGGAATTTAACAGGCTCTGCCCTCTTAGTGCCTCACCTTATTTGGGGAAGTATACATTGAACAAATAAATATATAAATAATTCTAAATTGTGATTAAGTACTCTGGAAGAAACTTATAGAATGCTTATGAATTGCTAAAAAGAAGGAGCTAAGATTTTCATTGAATTGAGTGTTGGGCTCTTAAAGCAGATCCTATTGTGATCCTTTCTGGATTTCCTTCCATGGGGAGGCTGAACCCAAAGGGCTCCATCCTCATGACTTAATCACCTTCCCATGAGAAGATGGGTGTTAGCAGTCCTCATCAAATTGGGGATTAGGATTTTAACATGAATTTTAGGGATACACAAGCATTCAGTTCAAAACTGTGTTCTCCTCTCTCTGTCTCTGCCCTTTGTCCCTCTTGATGTTTTTTGATACCTCTGTTTTTGTGTCAGGCTATCCTCATTGTTTTTGGTCTCCTCTCTCTCTCATCTTAGTCTCTCTTTTCTATCTGTTGGTCTCTCCTTGGTGTGTCTTAGTTTCCTCTCTCAATAGTAATCTGTCTGTTGGCTCTGTTCTAATATTATCCACTTATTACTTAACTCTGAAAATTTCTTCTAAGCCTACTCTTTTTTAAAACTTTTAAGTTAATCCGTACCTAGAAGTTAAATTACCTTAAATACCAACAGTCTGATTTTTTTTTTTATGCTGTCTTCCTAGAGAAAAATTTACCCTCCTTTAAGATTCATTTTATCTACAACTTTTAATTCTTTCTGATTTCCCTTAGGTATATTTCTTCTTCAGAATTCTCATAATCCTTTGCTCATATTCATATACCATGGTTATCTTTGTATATATATTACTAGAATAGGAAAACAAATATTAAAAGTGAAAAAATAGCCTGTTATTCCCCTATGTTTTCTAAATGCCATGCCGCCTCACATGTGGTAAGTAGGCAGGGCATATTTCAATCAATTATAAATTTTATTCGGAAATTTTTAAAAAATCTGCTAATTACTTTCTTGAAAATTTCATGTATTGCTTTTGAACAGTGTAGAATACACTGAAATACATTGAAATGCCCATTTGCAACCAATTGCAAGCCACTTGAATTTTAAGGGATTTTTTTGTTTACTCTAATTCTACCTGTACCTTTGGAACATCAAACCATGTGGCTTCTGTTTAGTCAAAGAAGAGTCGTGCAGTATATTAATATTCTACATTTCTTGCACAATATTTTGATCCATAGGCATTAGTAGTTGATGAAAATAAATCATTGATTATTTCTACCTTTGTATAATATTCTGTTCTGCTATAGTATATGGGGTTTTTTGATTTTTTGTTCGTTTTTTAGTACTGGAGGTCAGGGGCCCTTAACCACTGAGCCACGTCCCTAGCCCTTTGTATTGTTTTATTTTATTTTATTTTTTTAAAATATTTATTTTTTAGTCGTAGGTGGACAGAATATCTTTATTTTATTTTTATGTGGTTCTGAGGATTGAACCCAGTGCCTCACGCGTGCTAGGTGAGCACGCTACCACTGCGCCATAACCCCAGCCCCTGTATTGTTTTATTTTGAGACAGGGTCTCACTAAGTTGTTCAGGGCATTGCTAAGTTGCTGAGTCTGGCTTTGGTCTTGCAATCCTCCTGCCTCAGCCTCCCAGGGAACAGGTATGAGCCACCATGCCTGGCTCTGCTGTTGTATATGTTTGAGTCACTTCTCATGTCCCTTATTCTTTCTTAGTTTATTTAAAATGTCTTTCTTGAGATGATTAGTAGTGACTGAGAGGGGTGCCAGTGTGGTGTGGGTCGTGAGAGTGGAAGAAGTGTGGATGGATATGATCAATGCATAGTGATGCATGTATGGAAATATCAGTGAATCTCATTAATTTGTACAATTAAATGTGTTAATTTTTAAAAATATATAAAAATATCATAGTTTAAAACAATCTTTATGAAAGAATAAGGATTATAAATATTTGGTCATACAGTTTACTAAAAATGAGATTGAAAAAAGGTCTTATTATTGAACATAGTATAATTTGAATTATAAATAGAAACCTAAGCTTTGGATATGAGGCTTACTTGCTTTACTCAATTACCTTGACCAAAAACAAATGAACATTTTATCATTTGGAAGCATCCATAAGTTTCTTAGTTTAACATCGGCTTAAATCAGAATTTTAGATTGTAACTGAAAAAATTTTATTTGAAAGTTGTCCAGTAAAAGATAATAATTATATTTTGGGTATTTTTAATTTTTTAAATTTGTTCTTTTTAGTTGTACATGACAATAGAATGTATTTTGACATATATATGGAGTATAATTTCCATTTTTGTGGTTGTACATGATATGGAGTTACACTGGTCGTGTATTCATATATGAACATGAGAAAGTTATGGCTGATTCATTCTACTCTTTCCCATTCCCTTCTTTTACTCCCTTGCCCCCACTCTGCCCCGTCCAATCCAGTGAAAGTCCCTTTCTTACTGCACTGCCACCCCCTTAGTGTGCGCACTTATTGTGAGTCAGCAGTCAGCATCTGAATATAAGAGAGAACATTCAGCCTTTGATTTGTTTGGGATTGGCTTATTTCACTTAGCATGATAGTCTTCAGTTCCACCCATTTACCAGCAAATGCCATAATTTCATTCTTATATGTGCCACATTTTCTTTATCTGTTCATCTGTTGAAGGGCACCTAGGTTGGTTCCATAGCTATTGTGAACAGAGCTGCGATAAACATGGATGTGGCTGTGTCACAGTATTCTGATTTTAAGTCCTTTGAGTATAAACAGAAAAGTGGGGTAACTGGGTCAAATGATGGTTCCAGTCCAGGTTTTCTGAGGAATCTTCATTCTGCTTTCCATTGGTAGTTGCACCAATTTGCAGTCCCACCAGCAATGTGTGAAAGTACCTTTTCCCCACATTCTTGCCAACATTTATTGGTTTTGTTTTGTTTCAGATAACATGTTCATATTTTCAGTTGTAGCTTCTTAGGAATATTCATGTTTCCTGATACACATATCCATTCTCTAACCCTAACCCTAACCCTAACTAAACCCCAAATTTAATACTAAGTCTAAACTTACCCCTGTATGTCAATATAATTTTATTTTTTAATATATTTTTATTTGTTCTAATTAGTTATACATGATAGTAGAATGCGTTAAAAAATTTTTTTGTAGTTGTAGATGGACAGAATGCCTTTATTTTATTCATTTTTAATGTGGTGTCAAGGATCGAACTCAGTGTTTTCACACATGCTAGAAAATCGCTCTGCCACTAAGCTACAGCCCCAGCCCAGTGGAGTGGAGTGCATTTTGACACATTGTACATAAATGAAGTATAACACCAGGCACAGTAGCACATGCCTGTAACCTCAGCAGCTCAGGAGGCTTAGGCAGGAGGATTGTGAGTTTAAAGCCAGCCTCAGCAAAATTGAGGTGCTAAGTGTCTCAGTGAGACCCTGTTTTTAAATAAAATACAAAATAGGGCTGGGGATGCAGCTCCGTGGTCGAGTGCCCCTAAATTCATTCACCGGTACCCCAAATAAACAAACAAATGAAGTATAACTTCTTTCCAGAGTGGTTGCACCAATTTGCTGTCCTTCCAGCAGTGTATGAGTGTACCTTCTTCCCCACATCCTCACCAACATTTATCATTGCTTGTATTCTTGATGATTGCCATTCTGACTGGAGTGAGATGAAATCTCAGTGTAGTTTTGATTTGCATTTCTCTAGCTGCTAGAGATGTTGAACATTTTTTCATATATTTGTTGATTGTATTTCTTCTTCTGTAAAGTGTCTGTTCAGTTCCTTTGCCCTTTTATTGATTGGGTTATAATGGTCTTTTTTGGTGTTAAGACCTTAGTAGGTCTTCCTCAGTTTCTTTCTTTAGAGTTCTGATAGTTGTATTTTGATTTAATAAGTTTTTAATTAACTGAAAATCATGTTAATGACATTTGCTTTGAATCTACTTCAGTATTAAAAAATGACCATTTTAAAGATACTTTAGAAGTCCATATAAATGTGTAAGAAACATAGCAGTTTTCCTTGTAAAGATAATAGAGGATCATAGTTCCCACTTATGTGCAGTGGCAGGGAAGGTAGTATTTCACAATGGAATGCTGACCCATTACTGCTTTGGTTGAATCAAGGAATTGTGTTTTAGTCAGGTGTTTTTTTGTTTTTTGGGTTTTTTGTTTGTTTGTTTTGTTTTTGCTGCGGTTTGCTTAAAGATCTGTCAAGAACAATTTTAGAGGAGGAAAAGTTTATTTGGGGGCTGAAGGTTTCAGAGGTCTCAGTCCATCGACTGCTGGCTCCGTTCCTCAGGGCTCACGTTAAGGCAGAACAACATGGCAGAGGAGTGTGGCAGAAGGCAGCAGCTCACATGATGATCAGAAAGTGGAGATAATCCACTCCAGATACCAATCATTTCGTATCTGAATATTATTGCATGTCTCACATATGAGCTTTTAGGGGACACAACACATCCAACCCATAACAAATTGTCTATGAAGAAGATCCTAACAGCACTTAATAAGGATAAGCAAGTAATTTCTCTTATTTCCATGGGAAGTGAACATTGTGTATTTAGGATGTTATTTAGTGAGTTTTGGGAAGAAATGAGGGATCTGTGTATTTTAATGCATTTTAAATTCTCTGCATGGTGAACTACATAAATAACGTTGATTTTGTTTTGGAAACCAAACATTTTGCATGCCTAAATGATGTCCCATAAAGCAGAAATAAAATTATATTAACAGCTTTCTCAGAACATATTTTCTAGCTCTATATGAAAAATGACTATTGAATTATAAAACCTGCTTAAAGTGAATGTTTATTCTTAAAAAGTACCTTCTCATATTTGCAAAAATTATTGAGATAGTTTCTTTAAACAGTGATATAGCCAAATGAATCCAATTAAATTTTATCACATTATTGCCCTTTATCTTAGACATTGTTTTGTGTCAGTAGTAATGCAATGCTAATTCATGAGTTTCTATAAAATGAGCTCATTCACATGTTTCAGCTATCACTGATTATACATAAGGATATAAGGTTTGAGAGTTTTATATACTCCTAAGCATTATAGAAGGCCCTTCCTTGCCTTGTGGTTTCAATTATTTACTGTTAGTCAGCTTTTTATAACTGTGATTAAAGTACCTTGAAAGAACAACTTTGAGGAGAGAAAGTTTATTTTGACTGATGGTTTCAGAGGTTTAGACCATGGTAGACGAACCCCATTGCTCTGGATCCAGGGTGAGGCAGGATGGAAAAGCATAGTAGAGGAGCGCTGCTCTGCTCATGGAGGCCAGGAAATAGAGGGAGAGGGGGAGGGACCACAGGAAAGACAAACACTTTGAGGGCACTTCACCAGTCACACCCCACCTGCCTATGGTAACTACCTAGTCAGTCTCTTCAAGCTAGGTTGGACTTACTCGATTACAGCTCTCACAATCCAGTCATTTCAGTTCTGAACATTCCTGCATTAACATAGGAGCTTTTGAGGGACACCTTATATCCAAACCATAATGCCCATGGTCAACAAAAAAGAAGGGGGAGGTATGCAGTACAATAGGTATTTTAAGAGAGACCACATTTATGTAACTTTTATTACAGTGTATTGTCTTATTTTATTATTGATTATTATTCTTAATCTCTTATTGTGTCTGATTTATAAATAAAACTATCATAAATAGGTATGCATAGGACTCAGTAGTATGTGAGTTTTGGGCATCCACTAGGGCTGATGGAACATATCTTCCTTGCATAAGGGGATAGTATATGTCAAAATACGTAGTTGAGTATTATGACATCAAATTTTGAACAGAATTTGATTAGGTAATTGAATTCAAAGTTAATGTAATCATTAGTAAAGTCAATATAAATAGCTTACCCTTAGAAGATATAAAGGGAAGACCTCATTGAAAACAGATTAAAATAGCAAAGCAGCTGTGCATAAACTTAGCCAAAACTTTAAAAAAGTCTCTCTAGGGACATAAAAACTTACTTGAACAAATGGCAAAGCAAAATATATTTTATGTTATACTCAGCATCATAAAGTTGTCCATTTTCTTCAACTTACTTTGTGAAAGAGCTTTACCCCTCACCCAAGTACTAACCTTTATATTTTTAGTGTATGGGGGGGGCGTAGTGTCTGCAACTAGATAGTGGATTATAACATTCAAATAGGAAAAAAATTAGCAGTAAATAGCTGGAAAGCTGACAATGAAGGACATTGAGGATGAGCTCCCTACCAATTTGAAATTATACTGTAAAAGTTCAATAATTAAAAATGTATTATTGCCCAGAGCCTCCAAGGCTGAGACAGGAGGATCACAGGTTCAAAGCCAGCCTCAGCAACAGCGAGGCACTGAGCAATTCAGTGAGACCCTGTCTCTAAATGAAAAATACAGAATAGGGCTGGGGATGTGGCTCAGTGGTTGAGTGTCCCTGAGCTCAATCCCCAGTACTCCCCACCCCACCAAAAAGGTATTATTGGTGTGTAGACAAAGATATCAATGGGACAAAATAGTGAATCAGAAATAAGTCTAAATACATGAAGGAATTTAGTATGTGTTAAAGGCATTGTCTTAATGGTGTTGAGATAATTGGATAGCCACTGAAAGTGATGAATTTGGGTTCATGTCCCACTGTGTACATTGGGATAAGACTAAATGTATCAAACATTTAAATGTTAAAAAAAAAAAGAACCCTTTTTACATTACAGAAGAAAATATGAGTGAATTCCTAACTATGTGTGGAATAGAAAATACCTTTGTAGCTATGACTTAAAATCCAGAATCCACAAAGTAGAAGAGTGATACATTTGATAACTACGGTTTTTAAAAAGTTGTATACAAAACAAAACAAAGCAGAAGCCTTTATGTAAACAGAAAACACCCATTAGGAAAGCTAAAAGACATAGCAACCTGGGAAACACTTTTGCAATTAAAAAAAAGATTTTTTAAGTTGTAGATGGACACAATACCTTTATTTTATTTATTTATTTTTATGTGGTGCTGAGGATCAAACTCTGCCTCACACATGATAGGTGAGCGCTCTACCACTGAGTCACAACCGTAGCCCCCACTTTTGTAATTTATAACTCCCAAGTGTTGCGCTTCCACCAGCAGTCTTTTTTTTTTTTTTTTTTTTTGGTACTGGGGATTGAACTCAGGGGCACTCGACCACTGAGCCACACCCCCAGCCCTATTTTGTGTTTTATGTAGAGACAGGGTCTCACTGAGTTGCTTAGTGCCTCGCCATTGCTCTACCAGCAATCTTATTAATAGATTAATGGTTAAATAAATTGTGGTGTATTTACACAGTCCAATACTGTGCAGCTGTATGAAAAGAGAGTGAAGAAGATATCTAAAGATAGAAAAATTCTCCAGTATATTAGTGAAAAACAAAGCAAGGAACAGAATTGAATGTTGATGTAAAAGAGGAGGAAAAGTAATATTATGCCTATATTTACAACAACAGACAGTAGGAGGATTAAAAAAACCCAGTAAAAATGATTTTACCTATTAAAAATGTGTAGACTGAGAGTAGTTAAATAAGTATGGGACCTAGACTTCTTTGTGTGTGCCTTTTAATATTGTTTTGAGTTTTGAGTCATATAAATGTATTACTTATATAAAACTTAAAAATTTTTTTAAATTGACAGAACAAGAAAAATGTTGAAAATTTTGGGGACCTTTATAAGACAAGTGAAAAACACTATATAAGTGCTAGTTATTTGAATTTCAGTTGTGATGGAGAATTAGAATGTGACATAATTTTGTACATAGGTCAAACATTTTAATACCTCATGTCTACTTTCCTCCTTCCCCCTCCTTTATCCAAACAATTCAGTCCTAATACCAGTAGAGCTGAGCATAGATACCACATGGTAGAGGCACACTGACCCAGAGTTGGGTGTCAGAGCCCAGGTAGCTTGAAGAGGATATCTGTGTAAGGTATGGTCTAACATCAGGCCTAAGTGGAAGGAGGAGGGCACTCACCCTTGGTATCGTAGCTTGTAGAAAATGCACATGAATTAATGGGCATTCATTCCTCATGTAGATAGGAGAAATGGGAGAATGGTTATATCCAAGGATGTTGATCAAATAAATGTGCATTAAAGATGATGGCTCGTTTCTAAATGTGAGAGAAGGGAAGAATAAATTAGGAAATGGAGAAAACCGCAGGGACCATATGGTAGTAGTAGATTGGGATCGGAGATTTGGGTGTGAACTCTTTAAAATACATGTACATGCAGATACATATACAAACCTAATAAATGTAGGTGTACATGTGTATGTGTATGTAGACACATAAATATACTTTCTAGTTCTGTCCATTGAGAGGCCCCATTATAATGAGCACACGTAGTATCCAGATTTTTTTTTTTTTTCTGAATTCCATTCTCTGCTAAAAATAACCAGGTCTTCTTGGAGAAATGACTTGTGCCTGGGCTGTTTGGGGCAGGAAAAGGTAAACTTAAGCCTGAAATTTCCTGTGCTGCAGGTTCCAAGAGTGATGGAAACATCAAAAATACATGGAGGCAGGTGTGGTGACACATGCCTGTAATCTCAGCAGTTTGAGAGACTTGAGACGGGAGGATCATAGTTTCCAAGCCAGCCTTAGAAATATAGCAAGACTGTAAGCAACCTAGTAAAACTCATCTCAAAATTTAAAAAAAAATAAAAAGAACTAGGATGTGACTCAGTGGTTAATAAGTGCCCTTAGGTTCCCCAATCCCTGATACCAGGAAAAAAAAAAAAAAAAAAAAAAAAAAAAAAAAAAAAACCAAAAAAAAAAAAAAAAAAAAAAAAAAAAAAAAACCGAAACAAAGCACCCACCAAAAAACAAAATGAAAAGTACATGAAATCCACTCTGAAAAGGCTCTCATTGGCCAAATTGAAGAAAACTTAAGCATAAAAACAAATAATGATAGTAGCAGAATAAAATTCTATACTTATACTAGTGAATAAATTGAAAGTTCATTGAGGAACCAGAGTATTTATATAGTTTCAGAATCTCCCCTGACCAAAATATTTATTACAGAGGAGAAAAGAATTTCTTCATCGTGAAGATTCTTGGTAGATGGCACTTAAATAAAGTGATCATCAATATTAAGAATATAATCACTTAATTAATCACTTAATGGGGCAAACTGAAGTCATAAGCAACGTGATAGAATTCAATGAATTCCACCTTAGGGTGCATAACCTGAATCTTACCATAACAATCATAAGACAAATTTAGTCTGCAAAATAACTGCCCTGAAATCTTCAAAAGTGTCAAGGTCATTAAAGTCAGAGAGAGACCAAGGAATTTTTCCACACTGAATGAGTGTAAAGAGAAATAATAAACATTTAAAAGTTAAGAATCTGAACTGTGTCCTTTCTCTCTATGGGATACTTCTTGGACATCTGGCCAGTTTTAGTGGAGCCTGAGGATTAGATGATTATAATGTATCAAATATGATTTCCTGAATTTTTGGTTATATTCTAGAAATGTAGAGAATAATGTCCTTGATTTGAGGAAATGCACATTATTCAGAGCTGATGGCGCATCAAGATGGCAGCTTACTCATTTGAATCAGAAAAAAAGGTTTTTTGTACTAAACTTGCAACTTGTTTCTAATTGAGAATGTACAAATGGCTAATAAAATTACAGGCCAGTTATAAAAAGACTTATTTTTTAGTAATGTTTATAACATTTCTTTTATATATATGTGTGTGTGTGTGTGTGTATTTTAATAACATTTCTTAAGCGTAAGTAGAGGGGTATTGCTTGATATGAAGTATGTCATCACTTTCCTTAGGAATCAAAGTAAAATAGTAAGAAAATTGAACCCCTTTTCCTACAGTTGCTTCTCTTAAAAGAACTGTTCCTTGTCTGGATTGCTGACTATGCATTGTTTCCTCCTTAGAGGACCATCTGCTCCTACAGTTGCTGCTGTTCAGTTCAAAAGAGCCATGATTTAAGAATGGGAGGGAGAGCCAGGAACAGTGGTGCACACCTGTAATTTCAGCAACTCAGGAGGCTGAGGCAGGAGGATTGCAAGTTCAAAGCCAGCCTCAGCAATTTAGACAGGCCCTAAGGAAATTAAACTCTATCTCAAAATAAAAAAAATTTAAAAGGGGAGGGCTGGGGAGGTGTCTCAGTGGTTAAGCACCCTGGTTCAGTCTCTGGAACCTCTCCTCCCTAAAGAAGCATATTTTTACTAAATTTTATTTGTTTATTCATTAAATTTTATTAAGAGATTTATTTAATTTTATTCAAAGAGTAAATTTAGGTAAAAAAGAATAGTAGCTGACTCAATAAGTGCTAATATGAATTAGCTTTTGCTATCATTTGTTTTATTAGACATGAAATTACACATATTTGCATAATTATTTAAATGTCTCTTTTTCCTGTTAGATTGTTCATTCCTGTGTTCTCTAGGGCTTAGTACACATAGTACAGTATTTTTGTTGACTGATGAAACAGTGGCTTACAATAGTAGAAAAGTTAAGCTGACTAGGTTTTGGATATAAGTAGATAACAGACTTAGTAGCTCTTATAAACTTGGTGAAGTTGCTTTTAACCTCTCCAGGCTTCATGTTTTTTGTGTGCAAAAGAGTTAATAGGAGTTAGCCGGGCGTGGTCGCTCAAGCCTGTAATACCAGCATTTAGGGAGGCTGAGACAGAAGAATCACAAGTTCAAAGCCAGCCTAAGCAACTCAGTGAGACCCTGTCTCTACATAAAACATAAAATGGGGCTGGGGATGTGGCTCAGTGGTCGAGTGCCCCTGAGTTCAATCCCCAGTACCAAAAAAAAAGAGTTAATAGGAGTTAATAGTATCTTTCATGGTGAATAGTAGAGAAAATGTACATAAAGGCTTAGCATTTTGTTGGTTATCAGTAAGTAGTAATGTTACTAAGATGAGGCCAAGGGTAGTTATGCTAAAAATACTAATATTTTTAGGTTTAAATTAAATAATGGAAATGGAAATACATAGTGAAGTTGTTTCATTTGTTAGTTCCATAATTTAACTTGTTTCTAGTTACAACTATACATTGCTAAGCATGTGCAAGTTCTCTGAAGTATTATAATGATTTTTATTTTATTATTTTATAATGTGTGCAGTGTGTGTGTGTACATATTTGAGGATATATATATATATATATATATATATCAAATATGTGTGTGTGTACATACATATTCCCTTAAGTGTCATTAGGTAGGGGTTTTCTCCCATTAAACAGATAGCAAATGAAGTTTTAGAGAAATAAGCAAACTGCCAATAAATCTAGTTTTTTAATTCATGTCTAGTTCAAAAGTCCCCCCCCTTTCCTTAAGCATTTGGTTAGAGATGATTTAGAGATTATTAAAAATCCTCTTTGAAATGCCTTTGATGATGATTGTAACTGTAAAATTAGTCTTCAAAAAAGTGTGATTTCAGTCAAATTGCTGCAGCTACTACTTACTTCTACTCTTTTTTTGTTTTGTTTTGGTACTGAGGATTGAATCCAGAAGGGCTTTACCACTGAGCTCTATCCCCCCTAGCCCTTTCTGTTATTTGAGACAGAGTCTCACTAAGTTGCTGAGGCTGGCTTCAAACTTATGATTTCTCCTGCCTCAGCCTTCCTAGTTGCTCAGATTACAGGCATGTGCCACCATGCTGTTCTCATTCACTTCTTTTTAAAGCCTACTGAGACCTGTCACTTCGAAGAATGAGTATGCTGGTGACTGATAAAGCACTGAAGTACTATTTTGGAGTATTACAGAGATTTGGTAGATTGCAGCTTTGGTAGTTGTGAGCAGTGAAAGCTCTAGAACCCATTTGGGATGGGGAAGAGAGGAAGAGAAATAAAAAAATACATTCTTTGATACTAGATGGCACAATTTTCTAGTTGCAAGTTCAACTCTTATAATAAATTTACAAGTTCATTACATGAATACATTCTCATTTCAAAAGATTAAGCAAATATATGCTGTATATGTGTGTATATAAGGTAAAATAACTATCATTTGCATTTCTCTTCCCATCCCTACATTTCTCCTCAGCATATATAGTTAATTTTTCAAAACAGTGTGATTTATGTTAACTTGTAATGAGTTTGTTGTTATATTTAATTGAGTTAATACTTTAAAGTTTCTCAAATTTGAATACTAATATAGGAAACTATTAATAGCTATGACTCATGTAAACAAAAGGCCTTTGGGATTATCAATAATTTATAAGAACAAAAGGGGTTTAAGACCAAATGATTTGAAAACCGCCACTGTATATTATTAAGTCACTATTAATGAATTTTGTGTAGACCATAATAATATAGAAAAATTCCTGTGATTTAGTAATGTCAGTGAGAAAAGTACAATACCAATTCCATAAATGTTATATCTGTGTGTCAAAGAATAGCAAGTAGTACTGGAGAAAACATAGCAAATTAAAAATAGAGTTTATATTAAGATTATATTATTGTTAGTTATTTCATCCTTGGTTTTTACAGAGGTTTTTATGTTGTGATTAAATTTGTATTGTATGTGGTGAAAAAAAATCTATTAGAATATTAATTGGAATATCAACTGTATTTCAGAAACTCTGCAGTGATGCCCAAGTTAAAGTCTTTGGGAAATGTTGCCAACTGAAGCCTGGAGGAGACAGTTCTTCCTCTTTGGATAGTTCTATCACTTTATCTTCTGATGTAAAAGACCAGTGTCCTAAGTACCAGGTAAGATCACTGATTTTATTTATTTACTTACTGATTTACAAATATGTTTAGAGCACCATCTTATGGACCTGAGATGTAATAGTTATTTTCCTGGAGCATTTTACGTTGTAGATTTAGAGACACAATTAAATATTTTTATGAAATTTGAAAACTCTTAGGATAGGAAAAGTATAGATAACTGTGGATATAGATAGCCAAGGGTATTTTCTCTTTCTTTTCTCAAATCTTATTTATTGGTCTACTAGAATAATTTATGTATCTTCTTCTTATTGAAGCATGAAGATAAACATAAAATAATATAGTTCATGATATGAAATTACAGTATAATTGGAGATAAACACAACTAGAATGTATGTTTTTATTTTTCAGAAGTAACATGAATTGTTCTTCTAAAATATAGAATTAAACATGGCAACTTTAAAATTATACATGGCAACTTCTGTGTAAACTTAACTACTACTTTCTACCTAAGATCAGTGCTATTTCATGCTAAGCAAATGTCACTTGATGTGAATTTATTCATGTCATCCAAGCTTGCATGAATCATAATTGTTTTATATTTAGTAGTACCAAAATAGAGTCTTGGACTTTCTAATTACTTGTAATGAGATAATTCTGTTTTGATGAAAATTTATCCTTACTACTTTATCAGTGAGGCAATATAGGTAAAAAGACTCTGAAGTTACAAAAATCAAGCTGTTAAGTGGTGCTTACACAGTTCTCTCTGCTTTTTTCTTTTTCCTTCATCATAGACATGATACCTTAAACAGTTTCTAACCTACTATGCCATGTAGCACCCATTCAATTTATGCCATTTTGCACAATTCAGGAAGTTTTCTAATTTGTGTTCAGTTGCACAAACTTGCCTTCTCTTTGTTATGTGGTTAAAAATAAATACTAGCAAATCGATCAAGACTGTAGAGATCCTGAAGTAGTAAGTGATTACAATCTTATTTTGTGTGAGGATCCCAAGTTTTTTGTTTTTGAAGAAAGCATTCAACGGTTGTAGCATAGTTCACAGTACTTGATAAAGTGTGTTCTTAGGTAACTAGTATATTATCTTTTTAATACACAGCCTGTAACAAATTATTAGCATCCACCAGTGAGTACTTGGAAAGATAATGCCTTAAATTTAAATAAGGCATAAAAAGGGCAGCGGTAATAATACTTTTTAATTATATAAACTTTATTGGGGGATTAAGTCACATTAAATTATATAACATGCTGGTAATACTCGTTTTAACTATCTGGTCTATGTCAGAACAGGCAAAGAGAATCTTCCTAGAAAATTACATGCTCTCATGAACTTTATGTATTTTATTATCATCATCATCATCATCATCATTATTATTATTTTGGTAACAGGAATTGAATCCAGGGATGCTTAACCATTAAGCCACATCCCCAGCCCTTTTTATTTTTAAACAAATAGTCTCACTAGTTACTCAGGGCCTCACTAAGTAGCTGAGGCTGACTTTCAACTTGCAATCTTCCTACCTCTGCCTCCCGAGTTGCTGAGATTACAAGTTCGTGCTACTGTGCCTAAATCGCATACATTTTAAATAGCAATTTATTTTTATTGTATTTTACTTTCTGATGATTTTTCTTGTACAGTATTAAAATGAAAAAAGTGCCTTGATATTTAAATTTGTGTAGTTTGCTTAGTTATAAGAAGTAATAATTTTAGTCAAAAATAAGTTATTTTAGACAAAATAATAATGTAATTAGACACATCAAAAATGAGTTTTATAAGGGAAGATCATCGCTTGTGCCATTAGTGATTTAGATTGCAAGTAAGATCGGCATTAATCTTTAAAAACTGCTTTATCATTAAAAAATTATTCTACTTTATTTTTGAAATGTTGTTCTCAATACCCAAATCTCTGTGCCTTGCAATAAAAATTCAATCTGAACCAAATTCCAGGAATAGAAGAGTTGTTTCCGATTAGTAACCTGTGTATAAGAAGAATTATTTTTTCTCAAGATTAACTTTGTGTGTTTGTTACAACAAAATTAAGAACATAGCTCTGAGGAAGAAAATAGCATTACATATGTGAATATATATAAAACAATATGAAATAGGAATTTTGTTTTTCCAAAAAAGGTAAAAAAATACAAATACATAGATTTTTAAACACAAATAATAGGGAAGATTTATAATAGACATTAAACAGACCAGCGAGTTAAAAAAATCATTCTATGTAAAGAAAAATAATGTGTATTCCCTAGTTTTCAGTTATAAAATGGTAATTCTCATTGTCTTATTTTCATTATAATTTTAAAATATTTTAGGTCCTCCTCTTTGAGAGACCCCACATTATCTTGAGAATATCCCTCTTTTCCCTTTCCATATTCCTTTGAATAAACTCATGGCTGCTACTCTGAGCAACCTTTCTGATGTGATCACAGGAACTATAGCTAAGGACCTCTGGGTCCGACTCCACTTGTTGGTGAGCCCTTGCTCTGTACCACCATCATAGCCTGTTCATTCCATAAATTTTATTCATTGTCACAAACGACTTAGGTCTAGTTTCTTAAGAAAAGAAGTATCAGAATATTGAAAGACCACCAAATGGAAGTTGGGGGCAGAGGCTGTTGAGGGCTGAGCTTTAATTTTGAACTATTTATTTGTTCCTTTAAATTATATTTGGGTGTATGTGTGTGAATAGTTAGTATGTTACAGATAATAGATTGGGGTTTTTTTTGGATACAGTTTTTAGGTGTGGTAGAATTTTGGTTGAAATCTTCTATTCCTTACCACAATCTTACTTTATCTCATGGGGAAAAAAATCTTTTAGAAAACTACAAACTTTTGAGTTTGCAGGTGTGATAGCACTTGCCGGTAATCCCAGTGATTTCCAGAAATTGAAGCTGGAAGATTGTAAATTCAAGGACGGCCTCAGCAATTTAGTGAGGGCTTAAGCAACTTAGTGAGACTCTGTCCTAAAATAAAAAATAAAAAGAACTGGGGATGTGACCCAATAGTAAAGCATTCCTGCATTAAAATCCCCAGTAACAACAACAAAAACTCTTGAGTTTTCTATGAAGAAACAGTTCAGTAAAATTTGTAAATAATGCTCATTTACTATCTTAAATAGTTATTTAGGTCATCTTCCTCATTGATTGTTTTATTATATAATTGCATCAGTTAGGAATTGCATAGGGATAATTTAATAAAAGTGGCTTATGCAGATTTATGAGTTGTTTTCCTCATGTGACAAGAAGTCTGGAGGTATGACATAAATGTGATTTGTAGGTTTTAAGATGCCCTCAGAGATCAAAGTTCCCTTATCTTTCTACTTAATCAGAGATGATATGCACTACCCCCCCACCCCCCCCACCCCCGCCCCTGCTTTTCATACTAGTGATTTAGCCCAGGGGTGTTTAACTACTGAATCACATCCCCAGCCTCCACCCTCCTTTATTTTTAGTTTGAAACAAGGTCTCACTAAGTTACTGAGTCTGGTCTTGAACTTGGTTGGAATCCTTCTGCTTCAGCCTCCTGAACTGCTGGGATTATAGGCGTGCACTACTATGCCCAGTTAGAGATGATGTGTTCTTGTTGCTTTGTGGTCATAACATGGCACCTCCATCTCCTGTGACTTCCCATTCATTCCCATGTCATGTTTGTAGTAATGGATAGTTCTGAAAACTGCTACTCCAATCATTAGTCCCCAATATTATAGAAATGACTCTATACCTCTTACCTTGAAGTGAAATAGTGAAATGTAATTTTCAGGGTACATTGGTGCCCTGAAACAAATTGGATTCTAAAAAATAAATAGAGAGTAGATATTTAGTAGGTGATTTTTTTTTTAGTGATATTTGTATGTATATCTGTAGTATATGATATAGTATATACTATATGAATAGTAAATGTAGTATTGAATATAGTATATGAATAGTAAATGGTATGATAAGTTTGACTTTTTAGCTATTTCTTGACTCCTGTGAGTCAAGAAATTAAAGAGTAATGAAAATAACTTTTTGATCAAGAATTCTCTGAAAATAAGACATTCTAGTATTTCAAAGAAGTCTACTTTTATCTGGCACACACCTGTACTCCAGTGACTTGGGAGGCTAAGGCTAAAAAATTACAAATTCGAGCCTAGCTTCAGCAACTTAGTGAGGCCCGCTTTTCTCCTGTGATATTACATTTGAGTCTTTATTCTATTTAGAGCTGATTTTTGCATGTAGTATAAGGGCCCCAGTTTTATTCTTTTGCATATGAATATCTAGTTTTCCCAGAAGCAGTTGTTAAAGAGACCATCTTTTCCCCTTTGTGTATTATTAGCACCCTAATTGAACATGAGTTGACTCTATAGGTACAAATTTATATTTGGGCTCTCTATTCTGTTCCTTTGCGTTGATATCTGTTTTTAATGCCAGTGCCATACTGTTTTGATTACTACGGCTTTGAAATATATTTTGAAATCTGAAGTGTGTTGCCTCTAGTTTTGTTTCTCTTTCTGTAGGTTGTTAGCCTATTTGTGTCTATTCATGGTCATATGAATTTTAGGATGTTTTCCTATTTTTGTAAAAAATGCCATTAGGATTTTGATAGGAGTTACATTGAATCTGAAGATTACAAGTTTTTAAAAGATATATAAAATAAATACAAATCACCCCATAGGTGGGTACTTCTTTTATGCAGTGGAAGTAGAACTGTTCTACCTATTCAATGAATTCTATTTGTTCTCTCTCCTGCAGAAATGTTGCATATATTTAATACATGATCAAGAATTTTTTTTTTTTTTTTTGGGTGTGTGTGATGCTGGGGATTGAACCCAGGGCCTTGTGCATGAGAGGCAAGCACTCTACTAACTGAGCTATATTCCCAGCCCAAGAATGTGGATTTTGAGCATTATTTGTAGTGGCAAAATCCTGAAAGTGACCTAAATATTCATCAGAAAAAAGGAACTCGTCTAAACTGTAGTATTTTCGTTTGGTGGTACTAGGGATTGATTCGGGTTGTCTACCACTGAGCTGCATCTCCATCCCTTTTAACTTTTTATTTTAAGGACAGGTTCTCACTAAGTAGCTAGGATTACAGGTGTGTGGGACCATGCTCAGTTATGGTACAGCTTTTAAAAGGAATGAGTTAAATTTGTGTTAACAATATGGTTAGGCGTACAAGACATTGTAAAATGAAGAAAATCGAGTTTTAGAACAGTGTACACGAATACGAATTAAAACCCTCAAAGTAGAATAATATAACAAAAGAGAATTTTAAAAATAAAAATATTTGAAAAAGTCATAAGGGTTTTAAATTTTGCAATTTTATTAATGTTTTGTTTATTATTCAGGGTTCAAGGTGCTCTTCTGATGCCAATATGCTTGGAGAGATGATGTTTGGCTCAGTAGCAATGAGCTACAAAGGATCCACCTTAAAAATTCACCAGATCCGGTAAGGGGTTTTCTGAATTTTTTAAGTGAATTCAATTTTTTTTTAAAGATAAGACAGTTTCAT
The DNA here is from genome assembly GCA_004024805.1 of Geosciurus inauris. Classification (NCBI taxonomy): domain Eukaryota; kingdom Metazoa; phylum Chordata; class Mammalia; order Rodentia; family Sciuridae; genus Geosciurus; species Geosciurus inauris. The sequence goes on along the minus strand of PVHX01005640.1, from coordinate 87,848 downwards.
TTGATTTTCACTTATATTGAGCATGTCACATGATTTATGATATTCTGTAGTTTTAATGCTACTTCATGGCTCTTGTTATTCTATAAAATCTGGATGACTCATCAATTTTTATTTACAGTTAGTTAAACAGTTCTCTGACCTTCTATGTTTCTTCATAGTTCCCCTCCACAGCTCATGCTCAGCAAAGTTTTTACTGCACGGACTGGGAGCAGTATATGTGGAAGTCTCAATACGTAAGTGCTTATGGATGTAGAAAGAAATGGTTTAGTTATGGTATGTGGATATGAAAGTAAAAGAATTGCTTTTTGGATTATAGCACAACTTTATGTTTTTTGTCTTCCCCAAGTTTGAAAGTTTATGAAGGCCAGATTGCATCATTTGAGTTTAATTAAAAAACAGGAGATGTGGTTTCTGTTTCTATAATATACTTGATGGTATATCTGGAAGCAAAATGTTGAATGCATTTACATCTTAGGTTAACCTGCTGATTTTCAGTTTTGCAATTCTGTGCTAAGTTAGTATTTGTAGGGCTGTGTTCTTCAGTTTTCAGACACCTTGCAGAATTAATTCCACAGATAAGAGCAGCCTAGGTCAGCCATGTCAGTATCACACATAGTGTATGTAATACATAGTAAGAGCTGCAGGGATATAATAAGCTGTGAATGCCAAGATTAGAATAGTGAAGCTGGAACAACAGTAGGCCTGGGTGTTAGGATAATGGGCCATTTATCAGAACCTAACAAATGAACTATGACGGTTGAACTTAGGTGGTAGTGGACCTCAAGAGATGAATTCTGTGGGTGTTAAATCAGAATAGAGCTCATTGGCTAGGTGGAGACCCAGGAGTAACCTGAGGTGAAAAGAAGGCAGCAAGAAAACTACTCTAGAGAAAATCTCTTGAACTTTTATTAATCATTTATGACTTTAAAATGCTTCTGTTTTGAAGTTTTATTAGCTATGTTTCTAATACCTGCAGCAGCTTTTTTTTTTTCTTCCAGGAAACGAAAAAAGGGAAATGTTCTTAAAAATATTGTGAATACTTAAAAAAAAATCTCAACGTGAAAAATGCTGGTTTTTGAGTTTAATGGTGAAGTAGAGATTAGAGATCATTGATTTTAGTTGTAATCACCTCAGTTTCATCTTTTCTAAGTTATTATAATATTCCTGAGATTTATTGAAAGAGTACTTGGCAGTAACAGCATAAAGTAATTTTATTTCTGTTATTCTGAAAGGTATACTAAAAGAAGTAATATAAGCTATTTTAAATGTATAGACAAAAGATATTTTTTGTTTGGTTGTTAACTGCTACTCCTGTTCTTCCTCCTCTTTCCTCCTCTTTTCCCTTATCCCCTCCACCCCCAGATGTTGAGAAAATATTTTTACATCCAAAATGTAAGGGAAAACCTTGTCAGTGGGCTGGGGTTAGAGCTCAGTGGTAGAGTGCTTGACTAGCATATGTGAGGGCACTGGGTTTGATTCTCAGCACTGCATATAAATAAGTAAAATAAAGCTCAATTGACAACTAAAAAAAAAATTGAAAAGAAAAGAAAACCTTATTGGTAATGTAAAACCAAAGTTACAACTTTACTTTATAAAAGGGCCAGATACTAAATATTTTGGATTTTGTGAGCCACATAGTGTGTTGTACTTTGTCACCCCTGCTTTGCAGCATTAAAACAACCATAAACAATATATAAGTGAATGAGCATGACTATGTTTCTATAAAATTTTATTCACAGAAAAAGACATCAGGCTATATGTAGTTCACCAACCCTTAGTTTAAATGATTACTTGGTTATCATATATAGTTTATAGTACTAATATGTAAACATAAAGAGTTTTTTGCTCATAAAATTTCATTAGGATGTATACAGAATTGCCATTAAAGCATAAAATGAACTTGGAATTTATTTATATTTTTCTCCCCCTCTATAGGTTGCAAGATAGTCTTGAATTCATCAATCAAGACAACAGTACTTTAAAGGCTGATAATAACACAGTTATTAATGGACTACTTGGAAATATAGGTAAATGGTTCATTTGATTTTATAAGTTTAAAAAATATTAACAGTGTAACAAGGGTTTGAAGCTATTTCTTAATCATGCAAATCTCTTATAAAACTAAAGAATTTCAAATACCATACATGGAAAATGCATCTAAATTGCACCTATATACATAACATTTGTAATATTTGGAAAACATTTTTTTATATTAGGATATAATATTTATTTTGTACCTGAAAGAACTGCAGAAGATATAATTTGTCTTCACTGGTTTTTGTTTTTATTTTTAAATTCAGCTTTCATTGATAGAGAAAGCCCATACAAGTGTTCTTAAATATTTCAGCCAAGAAAGTCTGATATTGCCCCTTATCTCTTCTTTCTCTACTAACCACAAAAGTCATTTTAAAATGGTTCTCATTTTTGTGATCTGTGATTCAAGTGAGCAGACATTCTAATCTGATGTTTCTTAAAAGATTTATTAGACTTAACTACTTATTTAGTAATGTAGTTAGCTAATTATTGTTATTACATAAGCTCAACATTTTAAAATGACAGACTATTTCTGAAATTCCTGGTCATTTGTCCTAGAAAGCACAACTAAACTGCTGCTTACCCTATTTCCCTTGCATAAGAACTACAGTAGCATTAATTTTAATAATTATTTAGTAGTTATATGTATTAGCAGAAAACACATTTTTCTTCCAACTTGAGCATTGTAACATTCTGCTCAGCAAATACTGTTTTTTATAGGTCATGTTTTTTCAAATGAGCAACTATATTAAACATCTAGTTTTTCTTAATTTATTTTAATAAAGTAGAATAGTAACAAAAATAACTAGGTCTTTTTTCTTTATAATTTGACACTATTAGAAGCTCAAGGGGCTTATTAAAAACTACTTTCAATAGAAAAAATCCTCCTGTTCCTCCTGATCGAGACTCACAGATTTGGCACAGGAGTCCCCTGTGTTTCTCCTTTGCTAGCCAAGCAATAAACCTTTTTCCTTTTTGTCAAAAACAAAAAACAACAAAAAAAAACTACTTTCAGTAGTTACAAATCTATTGTCACAACAGAAAATTATACAATGTGAGGCTACATATACTAGACCTTTCTTTTCTCATATAGAGCAGAAAATCCATTGCATAAAGAACAGGCTTTAAATAATGAATGGCTTGTACTTGCACATTCTTAATTGGAACTCAAAGAAAGTTGAGCATTATTTCTTATTTTCTTTAAATTTCTAATCAGTTGATCAATCAAGTGCTTATTGAGCACCCATAATATGTGAAGCAGTCTACTAGGCCATTGGGGAACCAGTTTTCTGCCTCAGTGAATTTAGAGTTAGTGGGGATCAGAAAAGTAGTACAATAATTATAATATACTATAGTGAATTCTTAGTCAAGAGTAAGAGCAAGATGTAATGAATATTTTGAGAAGCACCTCTCAATCCTGGAGAGTCATGGAGGTCTTCCTTGAGGACGTGAGACATAAGCTCACCATTAACCAGATGGTTGGGGAAAGAAATATTCTAGGAAGAAGGTAATATGTATCTAAACCTAGGGACAAGAGATCATAGAGTATGCAAAAAATGTGCTTATCTATCAGTAAGACATCTTTCTGTCCTTGTGTTAAATGTAGTAAGATGGTATTCTTATTATAGTTGCAGGAGAATACTGTAATCTTAAAACTGACATTTTAAATAAATTTATTTGGCAAATGTAGACAATATTGTTGTCCTTTTTTGAATCTTTACAAAAATTGTTTTACATTAGAAAGCAGAAACATATTTCTGTTATTATGTATAGGCAAGAAATTGTTGACATAAACCATGACTCAGAGAAAGAGTATCCTTTTCCAAAAAGGGAAAACAACTTGAATTCTTATTTAAAAGTTTTCATCCATATCTGTTAATCTGCTTTTGTGCTACCTTACCTTACCTTTTTCCCCTGACGCATTGTGGCTTTTCTAACAGCCCTCTTTCATGTGTATTTTACATTTTTGCCATGTAGGTCTTTCACAGTTCTGCAGCCCCAGGCGGGCATTCTCTGAGCAGGGTCCGCTCCGCCTGATCAGGAGCGCCTCTTTCTTTGCAGGTTTGCCATGTGCTATGTGGGTAGACTAGTTGTTGTGCCCTAGAGGCTAGAATCTGTAGTTAAGCTATGGAAACAAAACAGTAGGTGAATGCAATTGGGGAGGTTGTGGTTAAGAAAACATTACATATGAACTATAAGAACTTAATTCCTTTCTACTGAATATGTTCCTAAAGGTTCCACGAAGTTATCAGTACAATTGTATTTTCATGAAATTTCAGTTTGTCATTTCTTTCCTCATTATGTCATAATGATTTTAACTTAAGAATCCTAAACCCAAATTTAGTATGAACATTATTTCTTACACTACCACTTAGAATTCTAAATTTGACACTGTCTTGTTTCCATGGCTAAATAGCCTTTGTATGGTAGTTCACCAATTGCAGAAAATAACCTCTTATTATTATTGTAAAATTTCTGATCTATATTTTTCCATAAAAGCAGTTTTTCTTGGAGCTAAGATTTAGATGAACAAGCACCATGATGCTGTATAAAAGACATATCTGAGTATAGTCATTTATATCATTAAATTGATTATTATAGAGTGTGTGGTCATTATTTTACATTTATAGGGATCTAGTCCTATTCCATATTTTCACACATCTCATACACATTGAACTGGCATTGTAACCTGTTGGTGGAAATTATTAGAAAGGAGGACATTTATTGGTCATTGTTCTCAGATTGATATCCATTTAGCTCTTCTTTTTTTAATTACTACTACTTTTTCCTGTAAATATTAAATGTGAACAATACATCTTTATCATAGAAAATTTGGAAAATATCAAAAATAGGCAAAAAATGTACATTAACCATCTTGTCAGTTTTTTTCCTATAAATATTAGATGTGAACAATACATCTTTATCATAGAAAATTTGCAAAATATGAAAAAATAGGCCAAAAAAAGGTACATTAACCATCTTGTCAGTTAAATGTACCCTCTTGTTTTGTGTGTGTTTGTGGTGCTGTTGATTGAATCCAGGAATTTACACGTGCAGGCAAGCACTATACCACTGAGCTGCAGCCCTAAACCCCCACCTTTTAAAAACAAAATTGGTGGGCTAGGGTTATGGCGCAGTGGTAGCGTGCCCGCCTAGCACACGTGAGGCACTGGGTTCGATCCTCAGCACCACATAAAAATAAAAAAGATATTCTGTCCACCTACAACTAAAAAATAAATATTAAAAAAAACCAACAAAATTGGTGTACATTTAAAACCAATTTCTCAAACCTTTTGATTATAAAAATTTTTATTTTTGTTATGTCTATTTAAACATTGATGAAGTCAGAATCAGTGAAGTATACCATACGCTACCCATTACTGAACCACAGCAATCAACATTCATACTGTTCTGTACTTTACTTTTTTTAATTTAATAGTATATTTGTGAATATCTCTGTTATTAAATATGCTTCTATTGATTTTAGTTACCCTTAACTGCTTTAGATATTATTATATCATAGATTTTTCAGTGTCAAATCTTAAGATCTCAAAGCTTGTTCAACTGAGTAATGGCTCTTGGTGTTGGGTTGGTGCCATGCTATTGAAAAACTAAATGAATGCAATGAGATGGGCATGATTTAGTTTGCTGTTTAAAAGGAGCAACATCCACCTGAATAAGAATATATTCTATAACTGACAATTTTGTCTTGATTTGCAGTTCATAGTAACCCAATGGACATGCCTGGAAGAGAGCTAAATGAGGACAGAGACAGTGGCATAGCACGCTCTGGTAATGTCAGGTTCATATACTAATTTTTTTTATGAGATTGCTGTTAGCTGGCATTGATTTTTTTTTTTAATCCCTGTTTTTATCATCTAGTTCTGTGTGTACAGTTGTTCATACTGATAGCTTGACATACAAGAGGATTGTGGCAAAAGCAGAGAGATACCTCTTAAGTTTAACCTTTTTCATGTTTACTGTTAAGTGTGCCTGGTGGAGTATGGCTTGAATGAATACATGTTGTCTTAAGGTTAGCTACTATAAGAAAGAAAAGTATGCTCAGGAGAATATTTAGAAGCAATAATAGAAAACCAAAAAAAAAGCAAAACACATAGTAGTTTATATCTGCTTGCTGCTAGCTAAAATTTAAATTTTTAGATTGTCCCTTGGCCAGAAAAGCTTAGGCATTATGAACCAGTGTTATATATTTTTCTTTCAAGTATAGAACTTTTCTAAAATCTGTATGTCTAGCAGACATTTACTAAAACATGTTGGATATTGGGAGGTAAGGGGAGGCAAAGCCCAGATTCTTCCGTTAAGGAGCACAGAAGTGTTGAGTCTACTGGGAGAACAGGAAAGTCTTCTGTCAGTAATTCATTGTATGGTGTGTTCAGTGATAGACCTGTGCAAAGAAGTTCAGTGAAAGGGCACTTCTTGTTAGTGTGGGTAAGGGGCAGGGTGCCAGCTGTGCTTTTCAGAGATACGATGCTTGAATTATGTCTTGAGAAATAAATAGAAGTTATCCAGGCAAAAGGCATAGAAAAAAGTATTTTAGATAAAACAAGAAGTATTTACTGAGGCCCAGAGATCAGTGTTAATTGAAAGGAGGAGTGATCTTAGACTTGAAATACCATTCGATATGATGAACTTCACTGAATGTATCTACATGCACTGTTACATTATATGGGTTCTGCTATCTAAATTGTTTATGATACAATTTTGAGTGTAAATGGTAAGTTGAGACTTACCATGTATTATAATTCCTCAGTGTGCATTAGAGTTAACATGGAGAAGTTTCAGAAAATTTTTCAGTTGCTCAAATTCGGGTCCTAAAGACTGATTACCCTAGAGAAGTACTTAGGCATCTGTATTTGGGAAACCAAAAAAAAAACCCCCAATTCTGATGGACAGAATTTCTTCTACTCTAATAAGGAAGAATTTGCATCTTTTATATAATGAGCTTTTTTCCTAATTGAGTTTTTTGTTTTTGTTGTTAAGAATCTAGAGAGGTTGGGGATTTAGCTCAGTGGCAGAGCACTTGCCTAGCATGCACAAGGTCCTGAGTTCAGTCTTCGGCCCGGGGTGGGGGGATATCTAGAGTATTTTTCTCTTGTTTCTATTTGTCTAGAGATTTAAACTTCTCTTCTGTGGCGGGATTATTTTTCAAATCTATTTATTTAAAATTAACAGGTAAACAGGTAAACCGGGCGCGGTGGCTCAAGCCTGTAATCCCAGCACTTAGGGAGGCTGAGACAGGAGAATTGCGAGTTCAAAGCCTGCCTCAGCAATGGCAAGGTGCTAAGCAACTCAGTGAGACCCTGTCTCTACATAAAACACAAAATAGGGCTGGGGATGTTGCTCAGTGGTCAAGTACTCCTGAGTTCAATCCCCAGTACCAAAAAAAAAAACAAAAACAAAATTAACAGGTAAAATTGTATTTATTGCTTAAAGCACAATGCCTTGAAACATATACTGTGGAATGGTTCACTCTAGCTAATAGACATATATCATCTCACATAGGTACCATTTTGTGATGAAAACACTTAACCTCCTTTCTCTTAGCATTCCTCAAGTATATATCATTATTTACTATAGTCACCATGTTGCATGATAGAACTCTTACACTTATTTAAGTAATAAGTGATAGGAATTTAATGCTTATTATTTTATTCAGGATTTGGGAGGTTATTAGTGTATGTACTTCATTTTCTTCATCTGTAAATTGAAATTGGCTAAACCAATCTGTAAGACTGTTTCAACTCCTTAAATTCATATAACATATGAATTTATGTTTATAAACATATTTATTCATATAACATATGAATTTAATCAGTTGAAATTGTGTGTTTTCTACTAATAGGGTTATTTTTAATACAAAGTGTAATTAATTGTATTTTCTAAATTTAGGGCAGCATTTATGTTTTTTAAAGAATTTTTTCCACAATACTTTTATTCTATTTATTTATTTTTATGTGGTGCTGAGGATTGAACCCAGGGCCTCACACGTGCTAGGCAACCGCTCTACCACTCAACTACAGCCCCAGCCCAAGCATTTTATTTTTGAAGTCATACTCTGATTAGATTTACATATCCAATCTTAGAATACAAAATTTTAAAATATTAATTGAGAAAAATATGGTCTTTTCAAAAAAAGAACTGTGTGGTACATAACACTTGACTATCATTGAACTTGTCAGGATTCAACTGAATAGATCTTCATGACAGTGTCTCCATTTTCTATCCTTGTGTCCAAAATAACTTATCATCTGGCATGTACCTTTTTATAGAAGACGTTAATACTTCCATGTTTTATGTTTTGATTACCAATTTTCAGTATGTGATTGTAATCATGAAGATGGAAATCTAAAGTATTGCCAAACAAAATAAGCATACCTTAATGGCATACCTTAGATCTACTGGGAAGAAAGTGAAAATCTCTAGCACTATCCCAAGGAAAAACAGAGGATTGTAGCTCTCAATTTCTCAGGCAAGAAACTGGTCTTAGGAATTTCAGAGAAGGGATTTAGGAAAGGAATAATCCCTACAGTTGAGATTGCAACAGTTATAACTAGAGTAGGGTCTACTGGAATGTGGTGTCATCTTAAAATGCTCCAGAGACCAATCTTTGGGTCTGCTCTTTTTTTTTTTGTAGCATAATAGGTATAGTCATGACTCTTACTCAAATCAATAGGTTTGATTATCTATGCACAAGTGATCCATGAGTTCTCTTAAATTACCTCTATAAATGCCAGGCACTTAACTTTCAAAATATAGCTTTTGTTCTTAAAAGCCATCTGTTGCATTGTTTGAACAACATCAGATTTCCTTCAGCAAAGTTAGGGGACAGTGTGGTGGCATTTTCTTCTGGAGTGGGTGGGGCAAAGATGCCAAAAGGGGATTATCTGAGTCTCTTTCCAGTACATATGTGATTTTTCTCCATGAATGATATATTTTCATTGGAAATTTTAGAGCAGAGTCTCCTAAGGCAAAATGAAAAATCAAATTACTCTGCTCCTAAATTTGTTAAAAATAAATTTGATGTAATGTTTAGTTATTGTTGACTTATATGTTTCACTTGTTCTTCTGACTTAACAGCATCTCTCAGCAGCTTGCTTATCACCCCATTTCCCTCCCCAAACTCCTCACTTACGCGAAGTTGTGCTAGCAGTTACCAGAGACGTTGGCGACGCAGCCAAACAACAAGTTTGGAAAATGGGGTATTTCCTAGATGGTAAGTTGGAATTTGAACATGACTGAATAATTCTTAAACACAGTTACATATGGGTTTTTGGAGTCTGGACTTGTATTTTATATATTTTAAGTCTGGAACTGAAACCTTTTTAAAATTGTATTTTTTTTTTTATTGTAGTAAGTTATGAAAAATATTTTCTGTTTTAATTGTTTCTGGATGTACAGTTCAGTGGCATTAAGTACATTTATACCATCATTGCTGTGTAATTCCTGAACTTTTCCATTTTTCCAAACTGAAACTCAATAGCTCCTTAGTCCTCTCACCTCTGCCCCTTGCAACCATTATTCTATCCCCATGGATTTTCTATCCCCATGGAGTTGGCTACTCTTTGTGCCTAATATAAGTGCAATCAAACTGGGCGCAGTGGCGCAAGCCTGTAATCCCAGCACTTAGGGAGGCTGAGACAGGAGAATCGCAAGTTCAAAGCCAGCCTCAGCAACGGGGAGGCACTAAGCAACTCAGTGAGACCCTGTCTCTACATAAAACACAAAATAGTGCTGGGGATGTGGTTCAGTGATTGAGTGCCCCTGAGTTCGATCTCCAGTCAGTACCAAAAAAACAAACAAACAAAAAAAAGTGCAATCATATGGTACCTTTCCTTTTATGTTTGCCTTATTTCCCTTAGTAAAATATCTTCAGGGTTGATCCATGTTGTAGCATATGTCAGGAACTCATTCCTTTTTATGGCTAAATAACATTTAATGGAAGTACATTTTGTTCATCCATTATCTGTCAGTGGACACTTAGGTTGCTTTGGGCTATTATCAGTAATACAGCTCTGAATATGGGTATACAAATATCTGTTTGAGTCTTTGTCTTCAGTTCTTTGGGTATATGTCCAGAATTGGAATTGCTGGGTCAAGTGGTAATTCTGTTTTTAACTTTTGGATAACTGCTACACTGTTTGTTACAGTGGCTTCATTATTTTACCTCTCTACGAACAATATAGACAGGTTCTAATTTCTCCACGTTCTCACCTGACACATTCTCTGTATTGTTTTTGTTTTTGCAGTTCGGTAATCAGACCCCAGGTCCTTGCACATGCTAGCCAGGTGCTCCACACTAAGCTACACTCCAGCCTCTTTTCCCCTTTCTCAAAAATAGACTTGGTAATAATGGATGCACAGTGGTTTTTCATTGTAATTTTGATTTGCATTTCTCCAATGATTAGTGATATTGAGCATCTTTTCAAGTGTCTGGAATATTTGTCTATCTTCTTTGGAGAAGTGTCTCTTAAACTCCTTTGCCATTTTAAAATCAGGTTTGTTTGTTTTGTTGTTGAGTTTTAAGAGTTCTTTATATGTTTTAGATATTAATTTCTTACTACATATATGATTTCCAAGTATGGAGAATTTATTTTCATTCATTACCTTTTCATTCTGCTGATAATATCCTTTGGTGCACAAGTTTTAATATTTATGTAGTTCGGTTTCGCAATTTTTTTTCTTTTGTTGACTGTGCTTTTTGTGTTACATCCAAGAACCTCTTGCCAAATCCAGTGTCAAGAAGCTTTTATCCTTTGTGTTTTTTCTGAGAGTTTTATATTTAGCTCTTTGATTCATGTATGGTATGTTTTGATATTTCAGTTTTTCATGTTTCTCTTTTGGCAAGTTATTCATTCTCCAAAGGTCTCTTTTTAGTCTATGTTAAGTACAGCTACAGATAATGAAACTTCTTGCTTCCTCATTTACTCACTCCTTTATTCTATCTTGATTTTGCTTCTGAAATTGAAAGGAGCACAATTAGATCCTAGAACAGCAAATAGTTTATACCAGACTCATCTAAACACCTTAAAATTCAGATATTTAGCCTAATTATGAATTGGGATCATCTGCTTCTTTAGGGACTTCTAAATGGGCAAATTTATTTCCAGCCTGAATCTGTAGTGAACCTTCTTACAAAAACTTGAGCATGAAAGGATAACTAGTATATTTCTCAGAGACATAAAGTTGATATGAAATTTCAGATTTATTTGATAAAACATTCAGAAGATCTTTAATTTGCCTGCATTTAATTATCAAGAAGATTGAGTTGGAAATTTAATTACTGTTTTTAAATTAAAAAATTTATTTTTAAGGTCTATAGAAGAAAGCTTTAATCTGTCAGATGAAAGCTGTGGCCCTAACCCAGGAATTGTGAGGAAAAAGAAGATTGCAATTGGGGTAATCTTTTCGTTATCCAAAGATGAAGATGAAAATAACAAATTTAATGAATTCTTTTTTTCACATTTTCCTCTCTTTGAAAGCCACATGAACAAATTAAAGAGTGCAATAGAACAGGTAAGTAGTTGTTTATATCTTACAAGATGTTTATTTTTATCATTTATTATTCTCCTAATTAAGCATTCATTTGCCAAAAAAATTAAAAGCCACTTTGCAGATGCCTTACAAAACACTCTTGAAGATGAAAATAAGATACAACCTTTTTGAAGAAGCTTACTGTCTAACAGAAGATCTAAGGCTATTTATTTGTTTAGAAACTAAATTTTTGAAGACCTATAATGAACTATATAGTTCATACAGGTGCAGAACTATTCTAGTAACTGAAGAGAAGTTGTAAAGAAAATACCACTCTTGACCTCATGGGATAGCAAAATAAATGAATAAGTTTTATTGGAAGTGCTATGAAGAAAAGAAAAATGGAGAAAGGTACATAAGGCATGTTGTAAGGAAGAATTACGAAATGTTATAGGCAAGTCAAAAAGTCCACTGATATGAACTAGACTAGTCAGGGAGAAGATGTTTGAGGCAGAGGCAAAGACCCGTTGGCAAGAGTGAATCTGATGCTTAACCAACATTAAGGAGGCCAAAGTGGCTGGGTTGAAGGGAGACCAGATCATGTAGGGCTTTATAGGATTTCACTGAAAGAGTGCTCACATTTATTCTTAAGGATGGGGAAACACTGGAGTGGAGAAATGACATTATTTACAAGGGTCATTCTTACTGCTGGTGGAGAATAGATTTCTAGGAACAAAGATGGATGTTGTGGGACCAGTTAGGAGGGCATTGAAACAATCTGAGTGAGATATGATGAACACTGTGAAACCAATTTAGTAATGGAATTGGTGAGAAGTGGTTAGATTCTGAATGTATTTTGAAAATAGAGCCAATAAGATTAGCTGATGGATGAAATTAGGATGTGTGGGAAAGAGCAGTGAGATTAACTCTAAGGTTTTTCACCTGAATAGTTTGAAGGATGGTGTTGCTAGTACTGGAGTGGAAAAGTCTACAGGTAGAAGGTTTTTTTTTTCTATTATTGTTGTTAATATATTTTTAGTTGTTGACAGACCTTTATTTATATGTGGTGCTGAGAATTGAACCCAGGGCCTCACTCATGCTAGTTTGATACTGTACCATTGAGCCACAATCCCAGCCCTAGATGGAACTCTTTTGATGGAGGAAGATCAGAAGTCTTTTTTGAGATGCCTCCTGAACATACACGTTTTTATGATTCTAGAGCTAAATGGGGAGGGCATCTGTGTATAGATGGTATTTAAAAGGCTTGAGATTGATTGAGTTAAGGAAGAGAAGAGAGAAAATCCTAGGTTTGAGTTGTGAAGCATTTCATAGTTAAGATTTTGAGGAGATGAGAAGGAACCAAGAGGGGATATGGAAAGGATTGACCATTGAGTAAGGAAGAAAAACTGTTTTAGGGGAAGCAAGGGAGAAAGTATTTCAAGAAGAAAGTAATTGTGTTAAATTTTGCTGATAGTATATATAACACAAATATGTAAATAAAGCAATTTGTGGAATATGAGATAGAACCTAAGGATAGCTTATACAATACAAGGACAATTGTACCAGGGATTGAACCCAGGGGCACTTAACCACTGAGGGAATATCTCCAACTCCTTTTTAAATTTTTTTTTTTACTTTTGAGACAATGTCTCACTACGTTGCTTAGGGCCTCACTAAATTTCTGAGGTGGCTTTGAACTTGTGATCCTTCTGCCTCAGCCTCCTGAGCCACTGGGATTATAGGCACGTGCCACTGCACCCAACTAGCAATGTCATTTTTTTTAAATTTTATTTTTTAGTTGTAGATGAACACAGTATCTATCTTTATTTATTTTATGTGGTGCTGAGGATTGAACCCAGTGCCTCACATGTGCAAAGTAAAGGCTCTACCACTGAGCCGCAACCCCAGCCCCCTAGCAATGTTACTTTTAGGAATTCAGAGAACAGAAAAATGCCTTCCTATTGGAAGAAATTTTCATTTAGACTGTATCTGGAAAGATGTGTAGGGTTTTTTAAACATAAAGTTTGAAAATTAGATATATTAAAATAGCAAACAAAACATGATCTTTGCCACCCAAAGGAAAATTATCAATATTTTGCTGAAAGTCTTATCTAGGTCTTTGCTATGTGTATTATATTGTACTTGGTTGTGGTCATACTGTCTCCATATTTATTAAATTATGTGCCCATGTAAAAAAAACTAATCATTGTAACATAAATGGATCTTAATTTTTAAAAAATTATTAAAATTATTTTAGTGAATTTTCTTAATAAGTTTTCTATGAGGTCATTTGCACTTTTTCAGTTATTACTACTTTGTAGTTAATATCTTGGTGAACTTTACAGGTTAATTTTTAGAAGAGTTTCCCAGAAATTAAACTAATGAGTCAGTGGCTATATCCAAAGTTCCCAATCCTTATGATAGTAGGTAGAAGGGAAAGAATATGAATAGGAATAGTGAAGTTATGAGGACCAAATCACAAAGAATCTAGAATGCTTGCTAGGGAGTTTTGACTTTGTTTTTAAGGCTGTTTTCAAAGTGTGTTTTAGGAATTTGGCAATATATTTAAAAGAGACTAGGGTAAGAGATGAGGAGACCAATCAGAATGATTTTTTTAAAATATATTTTTTAGTTGTAGTTGGACATAATACCTTTATTCCATTTATTTTTATGTGGTGCTGAGGATCCAACCCAGTGCCTTGCAAGTGCTAGGCAAGCACTCTACCGCTGAGCCACAACCCCAATCCCCAGAATGATTTTTGAATGCAGAGGATGCACCTCAGTAACTCGATTAGTGATTAAGGATTAGATGCTTGTTTACATTGACTCTATGAAAAAAAACAAACGGGTCATCAGCAATGCTTTTTACCGGACAATTGAAGGCCATTTTCATCTATTTGAAGTTAGACACTGGTTAAATTTTCTTCACTAGGTTTCTCTCACATTTTGTAGACTGTTGTGGCCAAGGACATCACACACATATTTGCATGACTGAAACATTTCAGGTTACTTAGAGAAGTATTTAGTTTTGTATCAAACTTGATAGGCAATATAGAACTCATTAACCCTTTTTATCTTATCATCCCAGATGTGGAAACTTAAATTAAGCAACAAGTATACCACTTAAGGTAACTTTGAAATACTATTCGAATTGAAAAGTTGGGATTTAATAGGTTAAAGATTACTTTTTAAGTGTTTTCATGTTTTAGTGCTTTGACCATTCTGTAACATGAAATGTGCACTGTTAATACTTATATTTGTCTATTTCTTCATGTTAATATCTCATTTTTTATTCAGGCTAAAAGATAAAACTAAATGTATTTAAATAAATGAAAGGGACATTAAAAGTCCAGTAGTATTTAGTGATAGGAATTAGTAAACCATGAATTATCCAAAGATGTTATCGTTGGTAGGTTCAGCTTTCAAATTACTCACTTATTTTATTAAAAGCTGTGAATTGTTTCTGAGTGCTTAAGCAGTTATTTTTAATTCTGTGCCTCTTTTTGAGATCTGTATGTAATTTTAAAGTATGATAAGATTGTCTGGTGCTGTGGCTCACGCCTGTAATCCCAGCAGCTCAGGAGGTTGAAGCAGGAGGATCAGGAGTTCAAAGTCAGCCTCAGCAAAAAGTGGGGTGCTAAGCAACTCAGTTGAGACCCTGTCTCTAAATCAAATAGAAAATAGAGCTGGGAATGTGGCTCAGTGGACGAGTGCCCCTGAGTTCAATCCCTGGTACCCAAAGTGTAAAAAAAGAATGATAAGATTCAAAAAGACAATGACTTAATTCTAGCAAAAGAATATTCACTTCTTTATAAATTGTGAACAGTGTGAAAAAACAAACTTTTTCATTCTATGAAGCTTGATCTCTGGCTTGAAGTCATCTAACCTTCTAAGTGTGGTTTTGTTTAAAAAATTTTTAAGTCGATTTCTAATTACATAAATAATGCAGAATTAAATTCTCTTTGAAGTGAAAAAATGCAAAGTTCTTTTTACCTCCATATCCTAATCTGCATCTCATTATTGTCTACCTAGACCAAGGCTTTCCAACTTAAGCTGATTATGTCTTTAAGAAAGCAAATATTACTGATAACTTTAGATGTATTTCAGGAGAAATTTTACATTTCAGATTTTTAAAAAAGCATTAACAGAAGCTTTATCCATGAACTACAAGAGTTAAACCATGAGCTGCTATTAACCATTTATCATTAAGCCTTGTTTAGGGAAAAACGTTGTTCTGTAAACTAGAGACTGTGGACATCAGTTTTCTTTGTGTGTTCATATTCTGCAGTTTGATAGTTAAAATAAGAGATCTAACAGTTGAAAAGTTTGAATTTTGACATAACTACTAATGACTAAAGGTGCAGGAGAGAAAACCACTGTAAATGGGTACATCTTCTTTATTTCTTTCCAGATTGGAATGCTGGTAGAATGTTGTGTAAATATGTGACATTTTCTTTTTTCCATTTTTTGACCATGATTGGCATAAGAATTAACTATGTAATGATTGTTTTCAAGGCTATGAAAATGAGCCGGAGATCAGCTGATGCCAGTCAGAGGAGTTTGGCATATAATCGGATAGTTGATGCCCTAAATGAATTCAGGTATATATTTCCCAGTTTTACATAATACAAAGTTTTATAGTATACCCAAGATGTTTCTTTTCTTTAACTTGTTCTAATAAAATTTAGTTTTTAAAATTTTTTTGTCCCATAGTCAGAGGAGGGTGGTTATAATTGAAGCACGTTTGGTAGTCATTACTGGTATTGTTTTTAGTACTGGACTATTTGACAAAGCATGTATGTTCAAGCAGAAGTATGCTTTGTTTTCTCTTGAGTTCCTAGGTGTAGTGAATAATTGAGTATTCTGTAAATCAGTAATACTAATCAAATGTTCTTGGACATAAATGTTCCATGAATACAAGGATATATAGATATAAGCACAATGAATTTTATGTTCTGTTGCTTGGTCCTTTCTTTACATATGGCACAGTGACTAGGATTTCTTCTGACAATATTTTCTGGCTCAGCATCATAAATTGTACCTGAAGCCCCAACATGGGCCATAACTGCCCTGTAAATATATAGCATACAAATATATTACAAATGAACTTAAGTTTGGAATCACGCTAAATAACTGATGTGTGTCTCAACTTGAAGAAATTCATTTTAAGTCTACTTCATCATCTCAGTCTTACTTTCTTTAGACTGGAGAGATGGCATAGCACAGAGAGTAAGAGCTTAAACTTCAGAGTTTACTGATTTGTGTTCTCACCCTGGCTTTGCCATTTACTACCTTCAGTGACATTGGACAACTCTAATAGCATGTTCAACCTCTATTTTTTAAAAAAGTCTAAAATAGGCAAATTCAATTAATAGTCAAGTCGATTGTTTTAAATATCAATCAAGATGCATGTTACTGACACCACTGAGAAAGGCATTAGTGGGACCACTTTTTTCTTTGGTAAACATAACTTACAGTAGTATTTCCCCACTGTAATCATTCACATCATACTTTCATAATTTTCCCAGGTCTGTTTGTTACCTGTCATTTAATTTAATGTTTTTCTTTAAATTGTCCTCCTTTTATACCTAATCAATTTATTTTAAATGAAACTATTACTCTAGATGGAGAATCAATATCCTTTGCCATAAGCTAACTATAAAATGAACTACAAAAGTAAATTCATAGCTGGGCACAGTGGCACACGCCTGTAATCCCAGCAGCTCGGGAGGCTGAGGCAGGAGGATTGCGAGTTCAAAGCCAGCCTCAGCAAAAGCGAGGTGCTAAGCAATTCAATGAGACCCTGTCTCTAAATAAAATCCAAAATAGGGCTAGAGATGTAGCTTAGTGGTTAAGTACCCCTGAGTTCAATCCCCAGTACCAAAAATAAATAAATAAATTCATAATAACTACAATTGAAAAATGTGTATCCGTACCACAGAGGGTTTATGATTACTTGTAATCCACATACCTTAATTTTAGAGAAACTTATCAGATTTTTTTGCTGTTATTGGGGCAGAGATTTTTCTGGATTGTTTAAGTGGCCCATCACATGTTGAAATGAGAGGCGGTTTTTACTTGTGATACTGCTGTATTGCTGTGTTGAAAGTGTGTAGGCATGCCATATATATAACTCTTTTTTTTAATGGAGTTGAACAAGGAGTGGAGGATTTAAATTGAAAAAGTTGTCTTTATGAGTATTGTGTAATAATCAAATATTGAACTGTTATTGAGGTAGTAAAATGTCTAATCATTGGTTTATTCACCATAATTTTTGGGATAAAAGGCATTTAAACTAAGTTTAATAAATCTTGCTTTTCTGTATAGTAACTTTCAGTGGTCAGGGGAAATGTAGAGCAACACATAGAATTTAATTTTAAGCTGTATTATTTATATTTGGTTTTGGAAGGAAATAATTTGCATAGGCAAAAACTATATTAGAGGTGATATTTCTCCCATTCTATCACTAAGCTACATCCCTAACCCTTTTACACATATATTAAATTTTATTCTAACATCATAATTTTAGGCTTTTTTTTCCTCTGGTATTGGGGATTGAAACCACGGGCATTTTACCTTTGAGCTACATCCTCAAGCCCTTCTAATTTTTAATTTTGAGGCAGGATCTCACTATGTTGCTCAGAGTGTTGATATATTGTTAAGACTAGTCTTGGTAATTGTTTTGCCTCAGTCTCCCAAGTGTCTGGGATTATAGGTGTGCACCACTATGCCCAGCCCTGTTCTATGATTTTATTTAAATTATTTAGTTAACTTCATTTGTGCTGGAATTATTATAAATATGTTTTCAACCATTATTTTTGCTTATTTGCCTAAAGCAATTCTTATTAGAATTTGTTTGAATATTACATTTGGTAATATTACAAGGTATTGAATTTCTGCCCTTGCACTGGGAGCTCAGTTAAGCATTCTTAACAATATTTTTAAAAATACCTTATAAGCTCTTATAATGATTTTTAATAAAACTTCTACCTAGAATTGCTTTAATTTGATATAGGCAGTCTTCATTATTTGTGGACTTTGAATTTAAGAATTCACCTACACAATAAAATTTGTTAACCCCAAAGTGTACTAGAAGTGGTTTTGTGGTAATTTGTGGATATACATAGAGCAGTGACAAGTTTTGAGACACCTAATAAACATTTTCCTGGCTCAAGTCAAAGAGGTGGTTCTCTACCTTCTATTTTAACTCTTGTTCTGTAAACAGATGTCCTTTTTGTTATTTACGTAGCACCAAGTTTTTTTTTTTAATTTTTTTGTGCTTTTTAATAGTGATTTTATTGTTTAAAGTAGCCCCAAAGCTGAAATGCTATCTAACGTTCCTAAGCATAAGAATGATGTGATGTGCCTTAAGAGATAAAAATGCATGTGTTAGGTAAGCTTCATTCAGGCATGAGTTAAGTGCCATAGACCATTAATCTTCATAAATCAATAGTACATATTAATATTAAGTAAGGTATCTCTAAATGGAGACTCACATAAAAACAAGGTTTTGACCATGCATGCCTGTAATCCTAGTGATTTGGGAGGCTGAGGTAGGATTGCAAATTCAAAGCCAGCCTCAGCAATTTTGCAAGGCCCTAAGTACCTTAGTGAGACCCTGTCTCAGAATAAAAAATAAAAAGGGATAGAGATGTAGCTCAGTGGTTAAGCACTCTTGGGTTCAACCCCCCTACCCCCAAAAAACCTCAATGTTTTATATTGATGGATTCATGAGATTGTGTGACCACAGGCTCACAGGAACCCAGCTAACCCTGTATTTTAACTAGGAGTATTGATTCAATGTTAGCTTATTCAGTATTGTAGGACTTTATGAAAAAGGTATTTCAAACAAGAAGATTGGACCATACTTTTTTAATGAAATGATTATTAAAAATGAACAATTACATAATTTGAGACCATATGCTTAATACGTTTTGAGTAGTTAAGAACAGGAAGGAAATGATTCAGATGAATACAACAAGCCTGAAATTTAGTGCAACAGGAAGCATGTTTACTTAATATTGCTGCCTGGCAAAAATTAAGATTTTTTTCTTAGACTTTATGCATATCAAAGAAGACTAAAATCATGTCTATAATTCCTTTCTAAATAAAAGTCTTTCATTCTCTGAGCAATGAATGGGAAAAACGAAGACAATTGACTGAAAATATTTGCCTTTTTTGTCATTGAAGCATAGGGCTCAATCATTAGGGTGGAAGAAATGTTTAGAAAAAATCATTCTACATCGTTAATGATAACATAGTATTGTGTATAGTAAGAAACAATATTGTGTAATTAATTTATTTCCATTCTTTGCACTTATTATACTTATGGTCAGAGCATATATTTAACCCTTAAAACACCAAAACAAAGATCCTCAATAAACTATTATTCCAATTAGTGTTCTGGCTCTGGCTGTAGACTTAGCACTACACTAAAGAAACTTATGGAAAGTTATTAAGTGATCAGCTTATAAATTTATACAGTTTTTTAAAATCAAAAAGTACATGCACATGGTTAAGAAACAAAAAAACATAAAATTTGGGGCTAGTGCTGTAGCTCAGTGGCCGAGCACTTGGCTAGCATGTGTGAGACACTGGGTTCAATCCTTAGCACTGCATAAAAATGAAAGTAAAGGCATGCTGTCCATCTACAAAATAAAAATTAAAAAAACAAAATTTGGAAGTTCTAATAGTGATAAATAAACCATATTCTACCTTTGACATTCTCCCATTCTTACTTCCCTGAAACATTCTCTATGTTTACATTTTTTAATTTAAATTTGTTTAATTGATAAATAAATCACATAAAATTACCCATATGTATAGGATAGCATGTGATCTTTTGATACATGTATATACTGTGTAATGTCTAAGTCAGTGTAAGCATAGTATTTCCTGAAACATTTATCATTTCTTTATGGTGAAAATATTCAACATCTTTTCTTCTAGTTTTAAAAATATATAAAGACTTGGGTGTAGTGGGCGTGCCTGTAGTCACAGCTACTTGGGAGGCTGAGACAGGAGGATTGTTCTGAGTCCAGGAGGTCGAGATCAGCCTAGGCAACATAGTGAGACTCCCTAAATTTTTAAAAATATACAGTACATTATCATTATCTATAGTCACCCAACTGCGCAATACCAGAACTTATTCTTCCTTTCTAACTATAACTTATAACTTAGTATCCATTTATTAACCTTTCTCCATCTCCTTCATCCCTACTTTCCCCAGCTGCTGGTAACCACCCTTTTACTCTGAGCTTACTTTTCAATAATTGTTCATAGAATTTCACATGGAAGTGAGATCATATATGTGGTTCTTGTCTTTCTGCGCCTGGCTTATTTTGCTTAACATAATGATCTCTAATTTGGTTCATGTGGTTGCAAATGCCAGGATTTCATCCTTTTTATGTCTGAATAGTATTCTGTTTTGTGTGTGTACTAGAAATATTCTCTTTTAATTCTCGGTTGTTTTATTATTACTTCTATATTGTTAAATAGTATATTTTATGCTACTATTTCTTGATTTATCAATTTTAGGTCATTTTATTTTCTGCCATAATACATGGATTCATAATACCCCTTAGTCCTTTATCTTCTTATAAGTTAAGCACTGTTCTTCAGCTTTGGTAAATTTTCTGTTTTTTTGTTTTTTTTTTTTTTTTTTTTTTTTTTTTTTTTTTTTTTTTTTTTTTTTTTTTTTTTTTTTTTTTTTTTTTTTTTTTTTTTTTTTTTTTTTTTTTTTTTTTTAAAGAAGATAGCATTTCTGGATTGCTCTTTTATGCCTTTTTAATGCTTTCCTACTCATTTTCTAAATGGATTATTTTCATATTAGTTTTTCTGTCCCCTTTATGTTTTTTAATTAAACTTTAGAAAGTCTTTTATACTTATTTTCAGATAATCTTTTTCTGTGGGAAATAAAACCTCTGTTGTTCTTTGAGAGTTTACACTAGAATTTTATTTAAAAACTCTCTTCTGTTTTGTGCATTATTTCTGTTTCCTCCAGAGTCTTTTTATATGTGAGATTATGTGTGCATGCTTTCTTTTTCTGCCTCTTTTTCCTTGCAGGCTTTCTTTTAAATATCAGTGTTGTTTAATTGGCCAGTCATATTTTGTGAGTGGGATACTAGATGATATTTGGGAGTTCTGTGCAAAACAGACTTCAGAGTGGAGACCTTCACTTTAGGAGATTATTTCTTAAACTCCATGAAGGAACATATTTTTTACTAATCTTTTTTCCCAGAATGAAATTTTAATGTTGTGAGATATGCTGTATTGGGCTGGAGTTGCTGCTCAGAGGTAGAGCACTTGCCTAGCGCATGTAAGACATTGGGTTCGATTCTCTGCACCAAATAATAATAATAATAACAACAACAACAATATAAAGGCATTGTGTCATCTACAACTAAAAATAGATATAAAAAAGATATGCTCTATTTCTGTTTCTACTCTGAAACATTCAAATACCAGGGAGGTTTTCAGAGAGATCATTCCTCTGGATTATTGCTACATTTGTTTTCCTTACCTATAATCATTCTGTGGGCAGATGAAATGGAGGTAACAGGTCCCCAACCATTTACACACCTTGAATTAGTTGCCTCTAATTTTCAGTCAATATATTTTAACTCTTGGCCTCTCCTTCACCTGCATTTGTGAGTCCTGATCCCCTTCCTGCCTTAGTGGAAAAAAAATACTCCTTGCCCGTTCTCCTTCTGTGAGACTGTGATCTGTAGCTCCCTCCACTCCGCTGCTTTATTCACCATTCCAATGTGTTTTGCTTATTTTGAATTTGCACTAATGAAAATTCTTTTTTAATGTTATTTGCTGTCGTGGTTTATCTGCTTTCAAATCCTTAATTACTGTTCAGTTGGAGCCTTGGAACTGAGAGGGCATAATCATTTTCAGTTTTCTATCCTATTTGAACTTTTAAGATAAGCATTTTATATATTCCTAGTTTGTATTTTATCCGTTTTTCTTTATTAACTACCTCATATTCTCATTTGTAAAAATGTATTTGATCTTTAGGCTGAGTGCCGTGGCACTTGTCTGTAATCCCAGTGACTCAGGAGGCTGAGGCAGGAGGATCGTGGGTTCAAAGCCAGCCTCAGCAACTTAGCAAGACCCTTTCTCTAAATAAAATATAAAAAAGGATTGGGAATGTGGCCCAGTAGTTAAATACCAGTGAGTACCAAATCCCCAGTACAGAAAAAACAAAAAGTCTTTTATTTTTATTTAAGTTCTTAGTGATTATTTTACACCCTGCCAAGAACTTACTAGTCTATATTGTTATTTCTGTCCATTGTAATATATTACATTCATATTAGTTAAAGATTCAACAAAACTTGTATAAGCAAGTAGGAGTTCATTCTTCTTCTTCTTCTTCTTCTTTTTTTTTTTTGGATTCTAGGTGTTAAATAATGTCGAGGTGGATAATAACAATTTTGGGGGGAAGTCTCAAAAATTACTGGGGCTGTATTGTTCAGTACACTCTGAGCCTTTAGCTGTATGTGGCTATAAAATTCTATTCCTTAGTCATATGGCTTACCTTTCTAGTGTTTATAAACTACATGTGGCTGATAGCTACCACTGCACATTTAGAGCATTCCCATCATTGCCAAAAGTTCTGTTAGATAGCATTGTTCTAAAAAGTAGAAGGCAGGTCACCATTTTGTAGTTTCTGCAAGACTTACAAGGTTCTTAAGCCTCAATCAAGCTTTGCATGTTGTTTTATCTGTTTAGTACATAGGACTTGATTGAATAGATATTGATATGAAAGGAAAAAATTTGCCTACTTGAATATGCTTTGAACTGTTTAGGGTATAGTACAAGTCACAGGACTAGCTATTGTCTAAATTAATCCAGGAGTCAGCTAAGAAAATACCATATTAATTGTTCAGTAATCTTCCTTAGTGTTGATTCAGGGGAAAACTGCAGAAGATTGAGAGTCATAAAACATAGTGTGTATGTATAGAGTCATCATCCTTCAGATTTTTATACTAAAGAGCAACAAAATGTTTCAGGTGAACTATTGGTTTGAGTGGGTAGATGGATAAGCTGTTACTCTATCAGAATATGCATATGTTATTGATTATTTACAGTATGCTTAAGTGCAGCATGTACTTTAGAAAATAGAGCATGGTGGGGCTTTAAAATTTGTCCAGCCCTGTCTTTTCATCTTACAGGTACAAGAAACTGATGTCTAAAGTAGACAAATAGTTTACTCTAGGACACACAGTCACTGAGAGGCAGAGCCAACATTAGAACCACTGTATTTTAAATTTATGTCCCAAACATTTCCCATGCTACTGTACTGATGACAAAGAAGGAAAGACTGGATTCATTGACTTTTCTCAAAAGCTTTAATAATGTATGTATAAGGCCTAAGCTGGTAATATAAACTTCAAGATTGTATAATTTGGGGAACCATAAAATTTCATAATTCCAATAAATTTCATAATGTATCTTTCTTTTTAGAACAACAATTTGCAATCTTTACACAATGCCACGAATTGGAGAGCCTGTGTGGCTTACAATGATGTCGGGGACTCCAGAAAAGAACCAGCTTTGTCATCGATTCATGAAGGAGTTCACTTTTCTAATGGAAAATGCTTCCAAAAATCAGTATGGCTTGCTTTGTTTGTTTATATATGTATACATGTATGTATGTATATTTGTTATTTAGTATAGCTAGATATCTAGAGCGTGAGCAAACCCAATTACAGAACTGGGAGGATGGTTCGTTATTTTCATAATTATTTTACATTATTAGTAATCAAAATAGTACTCTCTAAAAATAATTAAACAATAGGGTATGGCAGCTTGCTGCAAAACCTTGTGAATGAAGAGTAGTAAAAATGTCTTAAATTATGCATTCAAATTCCTGACATCTGGGCTGGGGTTGTGGCTCAGTGGTAGAGCGCTTGCCTCGCACATGTGAGGTGTATTGGGTTCAATCCTCAGCACCACATAAAAATAAATAAAGATATTGTGTCCATCTACAACTAAAAAAAGTATTAAAAAAAATTCATGACATCTTACAGAATACTCTGAGGCTTCCCGTTTTGTGAATTGAATCCATTTATGATAGCTTCATAGGAGAGGTTAAAAAATACGTAGGTGGTCTAGGATTCCAGTGATACATTTTTAATGTGATGTTTTATCATACTGATTTCTTTTAACTATGCACTGAGTCCTCAGAATCCATATGGGTAATTCCGATGATTTTATTCTCTTTGATGGTAGACAAAGTTTTCTTAATAATGTCCTTCATTTTTCCCATTCAGTAATTTGGAAATCTAAGGACCTGCTGTTGTGAACTAAGCAGATTAACACTGAACAGAATTCATAGTTTTCCAAATAAAATGGCATCTTTGTGTTGTAATTATGATTCAAAATAACTTGTGAATGTTCTCTTTATTTTAAGGATTTTAACTTGTCCCCAAGGAAAAGATTTATTACTTTTTTATGCTGGTGGGGTACCTGTCCTTTACTCTCTTTCCTTTCCTTTTTTATGCCATTTGGCCATGAAAATATGTGCTCTCTTTGCTTATTCTGTCAAAATGCTTTACCTAAGGTTTCATGAAGGAAGAATCTGATAGGATGCGTTTTGTTTTTAGATTCTTGCCAGCTCTCATAACTGCAGTTTTGACCAATCATCTTGCCTGGGTTCCAACAGTCATGCCAAATGGACAACCACCTATTAAAATATTTTTAGAAAAACATTCCTCTCAGAGTGTGGACATGTTAGCAAAGACTCATCCATATAATCCACTCTGGGCACAGCTGGGTATGTAACTTGAAACTCTTACACTGTGTATTATACTTAGACTTTTTTGGAACTATCTAGAATTATTTTATAAGAAAATCAAAATCCTCTCTTTTACTCCCTTGATTCTAAAGCATCTCTTCTGCACTTGTCCTTACATGTCTGTTAAATTGTACTATCGTGTTAAACTTGTTATCGTTCCTTATAGCGAGAGAACTGCAGATAAAGCAGGAGTTGCAGACTGGTAGCTGATTTACTAGTAACGTCAAGATCTTCAGAGTGTTGTGCATTTTCACAGTTTGTCTAGAAAGAATCAACTAAGTCACCTGTGATAGCTAGAATAAATCTAGTTAAGAAGCAGTTCATTGAGGTTTCTATTGTTCTACTTTTTGTTTGATAAATCATTTTGGAAAATGTTCTTTCTTAGTACTAGGCATTACTAAATAAATGGGTAATAAGAGAGAACAAATGATCAATTCTGGGCATGAAGGAAACATGGTACACTCCATAGAGTCAGGCATACCACATTTGAAACATAGTTTTCTTACTAAAAATGGTGATAGCACATACTTTAAAAAGTTATGAAAATTAGATAATACATGTAAATAAAGTGCTTCAGGACAGTATCTGGTAAACAAAGCTATTACTTCTACTCTATTCTGTTTGTTAGATGGTGAAGGAAAGATAAGATGAGAATATTTTGGTGACTTGGTAGAAACTTCCTGTAGGTTGCTGTGGTGATTGAACTTGCTAGGCAGATTGGCGTGTAGCTTATCAACTCATGTTAATCAACCTCCTTCCTCCTTCACTACCTGTTGCTTTATTGAGTTACAGTTTATATACAGTAAATGAATATTTAAAGTATATAATTGATATGTGTCTGTGTTTATGTATGTATTCATACCTCTGACATCATCCCCATAATCAAAATGGTGAAAATATCTATCACTTCCAAAAGTATCCTTATGTCCTCTTGTAATTCCTTCCACTCTTTTCCCCCATCCTCAGGCAGCTACTGGTCTGATTTCTGTCATATAAATTCGTTTTCATTTTCTATTACAATATGTACTTTTTTGGTTTGACTTCTTTCATTCAACATAATTAAGAATCATCTATGTTGTATGTATTAATATTTCTTTTTAGTGCTGAGTAATATTTCTACATGCATATTATTTTTTAAAACAAGTAATTCATTAGTATTGTTTAATTGGGACATTTCAAATTTGTTTTCAATTCAGCAGTCATTTTTTCCACATTTTAAAATTGATGTGTTGTGCTTGTATATAATGGGATTTGCTGTTACATATTCATACATGCACATAAAAATTGAACACTTTTTTTTTGGTACTGGGGATTGAACAGTTCTTCAAAGAGCACTGGAGGGTATAAAGATAAATAATAATTTGGTCTTGGCCTTCAAAAAGTTGATAGTGTATAGGGCTGGGATTGTGGCTCAGTGGTAGAGCGCTTACCTAGCACACATGAGGCACTGGGTTCGATCCCCAGCACCACATAAAAAAACTAAAGAAAATAAAGGTATTGTGTCCATCTACAACTAAAAATAATTTTTAAAAGTTGATAATGTTTAAAACTGTAGATGATACATATCCAGACAAGAATGATAATTCCAAG
Source organism: Geosciurus inauris (assembly GCA_004024805.1). Taxonomy (NCBI): domain Eukaryota; kingdom Metazoa; phylum Chordata; class Mammalia; order Rodentia; family Sciuridae; genus Geosciurus; species Geosciurus inauris. The sequence goes on along the minus strand of PVHX01005640.1, from coordinate 60,928 downwards.
AGGAAATATAAATGCCCAGTGTGAGTTAAGGGAGCTTACTTCTTGCATAAGTGACAATACCTGAATGAGAAGCTCTGGACTAGCAGAGATAGGGAAGGGTACGAGTAAAAGGAGTTTAGGTGATGAAAGCGCAAAGCATATTCAGTGGTCCATTTTAAGTGGGATTTGGATTAATAAAGATGGAAAGAAAACTAAGAAGTATAGCTGGAAAAGTAAAGTGGGATGAGTTGTGAAAGATTTACTTGCTGTGCCAAAACAGTTTGAATGTTTGGTAATTAGTGAGAATTTTGGATTTAGTTTGAAACAGGCATTATAATAGTTGAGCCAGTGTCTTAGAGGAGAAAACTTACCACAGTGCCATCTGTTACATGCATTCATTTGAGACCTGTTTATGTTTGTTCCTTTTAAAAGTATGGAGTTTTTGTAAAGTGAAAACAGAGGTTTTTAAATGTGTATACTGACAACATGCAAAATTGAATTAAATTTATGTTCTTCATTTTTAAGTTGTTTTGCACACAGATTCCAGGTTTAATTTGAGTTACAGCATAAATACAGCTCTGCTCCTTGCCAGCACTGCTGCCTTCCTCTTCTTGATGTCCAGTAGATATTGTGCTTTCCGTTTTTCTATGTTGGACATAGCTTATAGAATCTTTGTGTATGAACTACTTCAGGCAGTACTTCTCCACCCTGATAGAGATTCTCTGCCTGGGGCCTGGCATAGAGAATATGCCTAGTAAATGTGACTCTTAGAAGTTTTAAAACCATAGCAACTATTTAAGTAAGAAGTTAAATTCCTTCACTTACCTTTCTTTCTGGTTATAACCATCCACCCTACCCTCCTGAAGAGTCAGTCCTCTTTTAAAGGACTAAGAGTAAAATTTTACTACTACTCATTTAATAAGAGTAGCTTTCTCATAATTGAAAGTAGCTTTCTTAGCTGTGTGTAGAGGATGTGTCCATTAACATTTTTCTATTGCAGGGGACTTGTATGGTGCTATTGGCTCTCCTGTACGGCTAGCAAGGACTGTGGTAGTCGGCAAACGACAAGATATGGTCCAGAGGCTGCTTTATTTTCTTACTTACTTCATAAGATGTTCTGAACTTCAAGAAACCCATCTTTTAGAAAATGGAGAAGATGAAGCCATTGTTATGCCAGGCACAGTGATTACTACCACTTTAGAGAAAGGTGAAATAGAAGAATCAGAATATGTGCTTATCACAATGCATAGAAACAAAAGCAGTTTGCTCTTTAAAGAGTCAGAAGAGACAAGAACTTCTAATTGTAACTGTAAATATTGTAGTCATCCACTCCTTGGGCAAAATTCAGAAAATGTGTCACAACAAGAGAAAGAAGATATTCCAGACAAGGAACTGCTAGGAATTTCAGATGAATGCCGAATAATTTCTCCTTCTGACTGCCAAGAAGAAAATGCTGTTGATGTTAAACAGTATAGAGATAAATTAAGAACTTGCCTTGACACCAAGTTAGAGACTGTTGTTTCCACAATGTCTGCTCCAGTAGACAAATGTGTATTGTCAGAAACAGACTTAGAGCCAACAGAGGAAACATGGCAGAGTAAGGAATTGCTGGATCCAGATAACCACACAGGCAAAGCAATGAGATCCACAGGAATAGTTGTGGAAAAGAAACCTCCAGATAAGACTGTGCCTGCTGCATTTTCTTGTGAGGCAATCCAGACAAAGGTTACGTTTCTGATTGGGGATTCTATGTCACCTGATTCAGATACTGAACTCAGGAGTCAGGCTGTGGTAGATCAGATTACCAGGCATCACACCAAACCATTGAAGAAAGACAGAGGGGCTAATGATATACATGAAGAAACTAAACAACCAAAAAAGGACCAATCTGTAGAGTCTGATTTACAAAGCAGGGTTTCTGGAGAGCCCTGTGAACTTCCCTGTTGGAATCCTTCAGACCCAGAAAGCCTGAGCTTATTTGATGAATATTTTAATGATGATTCAATTGAAACCAGGACTATTGATGATGTTCCAGTTAAAACAAGTACAGACAGTAAAGACCACTGCTATATGTTAGAGTTTTCAAAAAGATTATGTGCAAAAAAGAGCAAACAGAACAGTGAATTTTGTAAATGTATAGAAACAGTTCACCAAGATTCGTGTAAAACCTGCTTTCCTCAGCAGGACCAAAGAGATGCACTCTCCATTCTTGTCCCCCATGGGGATAAAGAGAGCTCAGAGAAAAAAAATGCTGTAGGAACTGAATGGGACATTCCAAGAAATGAAAGTTCAGATAGTGCCCTTGGGGATAGTGAAAGTGAAGATACAGGTCATGATATGCCGAGACAAGTCAGCAATTACTATGGAGGAGAGCAAGAAGATTGGGCAGAAGAAGATGAGATACCTTTTCCTGGGTAAGTAGAAAGTTTTTCACCTATAGTTGGCCTTTTTATATACCACTGTTTTGTTTAGCTGGTCTATGAAGGTTGATAGTAACCAGTATAAAAAAGAGATTATTGTCTTTTATATCTTCTCTCTTTCTCTCTCGCTCTCTCTCTCTTACTGGGGACTGAACTCAGGGCCACTCAGGCACTGAGCCACATCCCCAGCCCTATTTTTGTATTTTATTTAGAGACAGAGTCTCAATTGCTCAGTGCCTCGCCATTGCTGAGGCTGGCTTTGAACTCGCGATCCTCCTGCTTCAGCCTCCTGAGCTGCTGGGATTATAGGCGTGTGCCACCATGCCCAGCTTCTGTTGCATCCAACCTGCACTTCTCCCCAAGAAGTGCAGCCCAGACATCTGCAGAAGCAGCAAAGTTTATTGAGGAAATAGGCACACAGACCAATTGATTGGGGTCAGCTCTCCTTTCCTTTAGAGAGTGACTCCGAAATGAAGGTTTCAGAGGTTATTATAGGGTGGGCAAGTTATATGACTTGAGAAAACAGGATTTGGCAAATATTCAACGTATAGTTATTTACAGTTCAACTGTGACAGCGCCTCCTATGTCCCCTTTCAGTTCCTGGAACTTTAGGTTACTGGCCAGGGGGTCTGGCAGCTTGTGGTTTGGCCCCATCTGTGAGAAGCAAGCATAGCATTAAATCACAGAAGCACACAAAGCAGATACATGCAGGCCTGAGCCAGAGTGACTCCATTTTGAGTTTGGATTTTACACTTCCATGTTCTCTTTTTTATTACCAGCAGCTCTTATTTATAGGGAGTATTAAAGGTTATACCCCACAAACACCCCAGAAAGGCTTTGTGAAGGCATCTGAGAAGATACAGGATCTAGTTGGTATATATAGATTACTTATTGCTTAGGAGTTTCTAGCCATTTTAGAGTGAATTGTGATCATAAAAGTACCAAAACCTGTCAGTTAGGGATAGATAATTACTGAGAAAGTAGGAAACGGCTGTTTGAAATAAATATGGCCAATACTGAGAGAAAAACAAGGAATGTATATTCTAGGTCAAGTATAACAAGGAGAAAAAAACAGGCCTTAAAAATGATATACTCCCAGATATGGACAAGAGAATTAGCAACTTGTTTTGAGTAACAGTTTTCAGAATCTTATTATATTACGACTGTGTTAAAAACACAAGGACAGCTCTATTTAAGTAATGAAAGATTCATGCTCACATTACAAAGTTGTTTATTGTTGTTTATTAAACTTCTGGAAAAAAATAATATTTTATGGTCTGAGCACTTGAGTCAGTTTTTATTTGAGGATGATTTTACACTGAGTATATTTTGTAGAAAATAATAAGTGGAAATAAGGACTAGTAGAATTCAGTTTTGTTTTGTTTTTACTGGTAAAATATCTTTATTACTAATTAGATTTGTCGTCTTTGGGGAATCTTTCTTCCAGGTCAAAGTTAATTGAAGTGAGTGCTGTTCAGCCCAACATTGCCAATTTTGGAAGGTCCTTGCTGGGTGGCTACTGCTCATCGTATGTGCCTGACTTTGTTCTTCAAGGAATTGGGAGTGATGAGAAGCTTCGTCAGTGTCTGGTGTCAGATTTGTCTCATGCTGTGCAGGTGAGTGACCTTCACTGTTTTTCATTTTATTTAGAATAAACCCAGGAGGACCCAGAATTGCCTTGTATTTTTGGTGATATGTGACCCTGTAACATAATCATATTTCTCTGAATGTCACTTTCTATACACTACCTACATCTTTGTACATTTCACTGTGAATACAAGTTTTACAGGTATAGTAATCTATCAAAATGGAAATGTGAAGCTGGGCGTGGTGGCGCAAGCCTGTAATCCCAGCACTTAGGGAGGCTGAGACAGGAGAATCGCGAGTTCAAAGCCAGCCTCAGCAAGGGCGAGGCGCTAAGCAACTCAGTGAGACCCTGTCTCTACATAAAACACAAAATAGGGCTGGGGATGTGGCTCAGTGGTCGAGTGCCCCTGAGTTCAATCTCTAGTACCAAAAAAAATGGAAATGTGAAATACAGAAGGTACTTTATGTACTCATACGTGTCTCTCAACTAGATGATTTTAAATATCAAGAAATTATAGATGTTTAAATGCAAATGGGATTATTTTCTTAATCTCCTTTTCAGATTATTATTTATATGTTGGAATATAATTGACTTTTTAACATTAATCTTATATCGTAAGACCTTGATGAATCTTACTAGTTATATTTTAGGGTTTTCTCCACACAGGCTCAGGTTATCAGTAAACAGTTTAAATATTCCTTTCCAATCTGGATGCCTTTTATCTCTCTGTCTTCCTTCTTCCTTTTTTCATCCCTCTGCCTGATAGCAGTGCAATGTCATATAGAAGGAGTGACAGTATTTATATCATTTTCTTTTTTTTTTTTTTTTAAATATTTTTTATAGTTATAGACGGACACAATCTCTTTATTTTATTTATTTATTTTTATGTGGTGCTGAGGATTGAACCCAGTGCCTCAACGCATGCTAGGCAAGCGCTCTACCACTGAGCCACAACCCCAGACCTATATCATTTTCTTGTTCCTGATCTTAAGGGAAAAACATTCAAGTCTTTTTTCTTTCTCTTCTTTGTGGTACTGGTTATTGAATGTAGGGATGCTTTAACACTGAACTACATTCTAATTAGAAAAAAAGTTGTTCATAGTGTGCATTTATAATCATTTTAATTTTTATAAGGTTGCTGGTTATGTACCTTTTTTTGTGACACAGAAAGCCAAAGACAGATTTTCCTAACTCTACCATACAGTGGCAGTTATTCTTAATATAAATTCTTACAACCAGGCATGGTGGCTTACACCTGTGATCCCAGCTACTTGGGGAGGTAGAAGCAGTAGGATTGCAAATTTGAGACTAGCTAGCAATTTAGCAAGACTCTCATCTCAAAATAAAAAATAAAAAGGACAAGAAATGTAGCTCAATATTTGCCTAGCATGCATAAGGACCTGGGTTCAAGCCCTAGTACCACCAAAAACAAAAAAACCTTCTGACAGTCATCAGGCAGCTTGTGGATGCTTATAAAACAGATTTGGCCACTTACTACGTCTATATCCTAGGACAAAATAATTAATATTTTTCCTCAGTACTAGAGATTGAACCCAGGTCCTTACACATGCTAAGCAAGTGCTCTACTACTGAGCCACATTCCCAGCCCATTTGGTTTATTTGGAGACACAGTCTTGCTAAATTTCCCAAGCTGTCCTTGAACTTGCAGTCCTCATGCCTCAGCCTCCCAAGTCACTGGGATTACAGGTGTGTGGCTGGTTCAGAATAATGAAGTTAATAAAATTTATGTTTCCTCAGCTATAAAGTGATAGTAATACCAGAGTTATGCTGGGTGGTGTTTTATATTAGGCATTCTGTGGCATATCTTCTTTTTTTTTTTTAAATCTTTATTCTATATGTATGTGTATGTGTATTTTTTAATACCATATAACTGAGGCCATATATACATTCCAAATAAATGAAGCTATGTGCATATAATGTCTGCATATGTACTTGTGATTATGTACTATATATTTTTATTTATGTATAGTTGAGGTCTTATATATAGAATATTTGCATGTATGTATATGTAACATGCATGTATATATACACACATACATATATATGGTTTTATATTTGTTGTTTTGAATTCTTTTGTCATGAAGCAACTAATAAATTTATTTCCCCATATTATTAATATAATTTATAAACATTAATGTTTCTTGATTATTTCATGATTTTGTTATGGTTGATTTTTTTTTTCTTATTCTCCTATTACTCAGCCTATTTTTTGAAAAGAGGGTCTCACTATTACCCAGGCTGGTCTTGAACTCCTGGACTCAGGTGGTCCTCCTGCCTCAGCCTCCCAAGTAACTGGGACTGTAGGTGCACAATATTGTGCCTGGCTATTCTACTACTAAGCTCCATCTTCTGCCCCTTTTTATTTTCATTTTAAGACAGGGCCTTGCTATGTTTGCAGGCTTGTCTCAAACTTTTGATCCCCCTGCTTTAGCTTCCTGAGTAGCTGGGAATACAGGCAGGCACAACCACAGCCAGCAAAGTTTTTCATTTGATCTCTGTTAGAGACTTTTCAAAGTAATTGTTCATTACTAGATAAAGTGATACCCTTTGAGGATGCCTAATGTAGGCTTCTCTCTCCAGGAGCAAACTTATATCCTTAGCAGCTGAGAGCTAAGTTAGCTAAGCAGCTAAGAGCTTAGCTCGCTAAGTTGCTGACGCTGTCTTTGAACTTGCAATCCTCCTGTCTCAGCCTCTGCAGCCTGTACTTGTCATTTTTGAACTTTCATTTAAACCATCATAAGCCAAGGGCACAGCCCTGTGCCTTGTGGCCTTTTTATCAATATATGTAAGTTAAAAATTTTTTTCAACTACACCTTAACTTTTTTAATTATGAAAGTGTCATGCTTGTGATAAAAATTCAAATAATACAAAAATTTGCAAAGTAAGAAGTAGAAGCCCTTTTTAATACTTTAAATATTCCTCCTTCACAGACATCTTTGTGGTCAAGACCTTAATTTGAGTATTTTCATTCCTTTTTCTGTATGTTTTCATTTAGATGTAGATATGAATTTTTAAAACACAACTAGGATATATGTTGAGTATGATGACATTTGTTTTTCATTTAACAATGTATGTTGAACAGCCATGTGAGTACATGTTGATTTCTCCAGTTTTAAATGCCATATCTTACTCTGGGATGTATATCTTGGTAAAATGGAAAACAGGCAACAAGGTACTTCATATCATCAAGGGATAGCCCCTGTGATGCTGAGGCATATCCAGTGCTTGGAAGAAGCACAGTTATACCTTTAACTTATTTGTATGGGTAAATTCTTATTTTAAAACTGTTTACCCCTTTCAAGCTAAACAACATATTTTCTCTGTTGCCTGGCACATAGTTAACAGTACATTTTCAAATAAGTGAATGATCAAAAGACTGATGAAAGTAAAGTTCTAGATTAAAAGATACAGAGTTCTGATAATGAGTACAAAGTCTCTATGATGACTTCTGTAGGATGTCTTAGAGTTTTTGTTATTGAGTTAACTATTTTATTCTCTGTCAAGGATTCTTTGTTAGCTGTCAGAATTTAACATTTCTTTTTCTGCTTTTGGTTAATATTGCTTTATTGCCTCATTCCATTTGCATTATCCTTGAATACCTTATTTGCTTATCATTACTTGAATTCTTTCTTTTCACCAGCATCCAGTGTTGGATGAACCAATAGCAGAAGCTGTCTGCATTATAGCTGATATGGATAAATGGACTGTTCAAGTGGCCAGCAGCCAGAGACGAGTGACAGATAATAAATTGGGAAAGGAAGTGTTGGTTTCCAGTCTTGTTTCCAACCTTCTTCATTCCACACTTCAGCTTTATAAGCATAACTTGTCTCCAAATTTTGTAAGTATGTGTAAGTCTTGAAAAACTTTGAGTACTCTGGTAGGTGGTTAAATTTTATTTAGTGTGTGCCTATGTTAAATACTACTACTAGCTTCATTGTTTTTCTGAAAGACTCTATGTTTGTTGCCGCCCCACCACCCCCACCCCTATTGTGACAGCATTTTGAGCTTGGATTTTTGGCAGGTTATTTAGGGTAGATTTGATCTTGAGGGTGGAGTCCACATGATGGGATTAGGGTCTACTAAGGAAGAAAAGAGAGATTGTTCTCTCTACTCTCTACTCTACACACAGAGAAATTAGCTGTCCACCAGCCATGATGAGAGTCCTCACCAGTACCCAACAGTGCTTTCACCCTACACTGATCTTGGGCTTCTGCCTTCTAGCTTCCAGAACTGTGAAAAAATAAATCTCTATGCTTGAAGCCACTTAGTCTGTGGTATTTTGTTACATCACCTGAGCTAAGACTAAAGGGTATGTATATACATCTAAATACTATAATTTCAGTGGCCATAATTTTTAATCATGTGTAATATGGTCACGAAATATTCCCCATGGGTATGTAGAATGCCAGTGCACTCTGGATCCTCACTGCCACATTAGTTATAGCAGCTCTGGGTTCAGTCCCTAATATCGCAAACCAAACCAAGTCAAACAAATAAACAACAACAAAGGGGGCAGGAGGGTGGGAAAAAGAGAGAAGGAAGAAAAAACTTAGTTTTCAAAACAAGTATACAAAAAACACTAATAGCAAAATAGGAACCAAGTGCAATAGTTTAACAAAGTATGTATTATCATAGGATGCAGCAGTTCTATTAATGCATTTATACTCAAAAGAATTAAAAATATGGACTTTTAACATGTTAATGTTTATAGCAGCATTATTCACAATAGCTAAAAGTTAGAAATAACACAAGTTATTATTAGCAAATGAATGGGTAAAGAAAATATAGTATACTACATACAATGCAATACTTAGTTGGCCATAAAATGGAATGAAATTCCTTTTCTGTGCAGTGGCACGTAAGTGTAATCCCAGCTACTTGAGAAGCTGTCTTCTCTCTATAGGAGAATCACAAGTTCCAAGCCAGCTTGGGAAACTTAGTGAGATCTCTCTCAAAAAAAAAAAAAAAAAATTGGCTGGACTATCTCAGTGGTAGAATAGTGGCCTAAAATGTATTTAAAAAAAGAAAGAAAAGAAATTCATGCTATGACATGGATGAACCTCAGTAACATAATGCTAAGTGAAATAAGGTGGATATGAAAGAACAAGTATTGTAAGTATTGTATGTAATCCTATTTATATGAGGTACCAAGAAATTCAGAGACTGCAAATAGAATAGTGGTTACTAGTGGGTAAGGGAAGTAGAGAATGTCAAGGTATTCTTTAAAGGGCACAGAGTTTCTATTTGGACTGAGAAAACATTCTGGAATGGATGGTGGTGGTGATTGTACAACATTGTGGATCTCTCTTTTTTTTTTTGTACAAGGGATTGAACTCAGGCGTACTTGACCACTGAGCCACATCCCCAGCCCTATTTTCTGTTTTATGTAGAGACAGGGTCTCACTGAGTTGCTTGGCACCTCCCCGTTGCTGAGGCTGCCTTTGAACTTGCAATTCTCCTGCCTCAGCCTCTCAAAGTGCTGGGATTACAGGCGTGAGCCACCACGCCCGGCAGTGAATCTCTTAATGCCACTGAATTATGTACTTTTAAATATTTAGTATGATAAACTGTATTACGTATTTTATATATACATTTATTTTATAGTTAACATTGTCTTCACTTAAGAAATTTTCACCCTTAAGCAAACATTATGGAGAAAACATACACCACAAAATAGATGAGCTAAGAAATACATTCAGTTGTGTTTTTCTAACAATGGGCTTTTATTAGGACTCTTTAATAGCTTTTTGTTGGAAAGGAATACTCTGTTCAAGAATTTGATGTCCTGTTTTTTGAAAGTCCTGGTTTTTTTCTCAAACATCTATAGTATTCATTCATGTGAAAAATCATCCATAGTAAAATTGAGCAAGCTTATTAGCACTAAGCAAAACCTAGGTGTTTTAATTTAATGTTCCAGGTGAGAAACCTCTTCAACTACAGAGCATTCTCTGAACTATTGCAACCTGACTTTTATTATCCACAGGAGAATATATCCTTTCCTATATATTTGAATTAATTTATAATAATGTTATATTGATCAGATTTGAAATAGACTTTTTTTAAATCCTGAAAATAGATATTGCACAACATTTTGAATGTACTTTTTGTTAGTGAATTGTACATTTTATTTTTATTTATTTCACAGAAGAATCCATTTTGACATGTTATACACAAATGGAGCACAACTTCTCATTCCTCTGACTGTACATGGTGCAGAGTCCTTCCAGTAGTGTAATCATATAGGGTATATATAGGGTATATATATATAGGGTAATAATATATATATAGGGTAATAATGTCTGTCTCAGGAGGATTGCGAGTTTAAAGCCAGTCTCAGCAAGGGCGAGGCGCTAAGCAACTCAGTGAGACCCTGTCTCTACATAAAACACAAAATAGGGCTGGGGATGTGGCTCAGTGGTCGAGTGCCCCTGAGTTTAATCCCTGGTACCAAGAAAAAATAATAATAATAATGTCTGTCTCATTCTACTGACCTTTCCATCCCCGCAAACCTACCCCTTCCCTTACTCCCCTCTACACAAACCAAAGTTCCTTCATTCTTCCTATCCCCCACCACCACCACCACTACTATGGATCAGCATCCGCTTATCAGAAAAAACTGAATTATATATTTTAAAATGGTAAATTTTATGTTGTATGTATTTTACCACAGGTTTTTTTGTTTTTAAGTACTGGGGGTTGGAACTCAGGGGCATTCAACCACTGAGCCACACCCCAGCCCTAATTTTATTTTATTTAGAGACATAGTCTCATTGAGTTGCTTAGTACCTTGCCTTTGCTGAGGCTGGCTTTGAACTCCATATTGTCCTGCTTCAGCCTCCTTAGCCCCTGGGATTACAGGCGTATGCCACCATGCCCAGCCTTTACCACAGTTTTTTAAAAAGCACTTTTAGAATCTAACCTTTGAGAAGAGCCAGAGACAGATTTCTATTCCTTTTAAGCTAATACTGAACGTGCCATAAATTTTTGTTCATGTTGGAATAACAAAATAGAATTGTCAATATCATGATGCTTTGAAATTTGCCTTTCTCAAAGAGTTGGAACCAGTTTTCTCATCTGGTTCTTGGTTCTTCCCTAACTGCAGTGTGTAATGCATCTTGAAGACCGGTTGCAGGAACTGTACTTCAAGAGCAAAATGCTGTCTGAGTACCTGAGGGGGCAGATGCGCGTTCATGTCAAGGAGCTGGGAGTGGTTCTTGGGTATGTTCATGGTTTCTTTTCTGGCTTTGCTTTCTCATTGCTCCGTCTTTAGGCAAGGGGTGTTTCTCATAATTGCCCTTTTTCCTTTTAAGTGTATTTTCCTATTAAAAGTTGGCCATTGTTTTCATTTAGATTGCTCTGTACTGTAGAAAAACAGATTCCCTGTCATTCACTGATCTGCAAGGCAGTGTCCCTTGTGCCACTACATGCAGTATATTGAGAATATACTCAGGATGAATTAAACTCTAAATTTTTATCTTAGAAAAAATAATTTAATAGTAATTTTTATTTATTAAATATGTCGTAAATATTTTTCCAAGATTCTGCCCTGCCTTTCACATGAGCTGATTGAAGTCACAGCATTCTGAGGATGATAGCAGTTTATCCACATGTTTCTCCTCACCATTACCTATATGTTTGTCTATTCTGAGTTATTCCATGGAAGGAACTAGTTATCCAAAATTCTTACTACAGGAGGAACAGAAAGTTGATGGGACCATTATAAAGCCATATTTCAATATGTTCTTTGTTGGTGATATTTTTGTTTTGTTTTGTTTTGTCTGTTTATTTCAGGCAGAGTCTCGCTAAGTTGCTGAGGGCCTCACTTCTTACTTAGGTGGGCCTCGAACTTGGCGATCCTCTTGCCTCAGCCTCCTGAGCCACTGGAATTACACGCATAAACCACCATGCCTGTTTATAGTATGTTCTTTTTTTTTTTTTAATTTTTTTAGTTGTAGATGGACACAATGTCTTTATTTTATTGCTTTGTGTGGTACTGAGGATCGAACCCAGGGCCTCACGCTTGCAAGGCAAGTGCTGTACCACTGAGCTACAATCCCAACCCCCTTGTAGTATGTTCTTTAATCACATTTTTTTTGTGTTCTGTAACCACATTTTGTATGTGTGTATGCATATGTCATTTCTTGAAATACTAGTGGAAGAAATTCTAACAAGATAGAATTTTTTCTAATTCAGCTTTTATGAAGGGAAAAGTGGAAAACATCATTTAGAAACTTACTGTGTGTCACAAATCAATTAAAGTCTTTCATTACTGTTACTCCTTTTTTGTGTGTGTGCTGGGGTTTGATTGAGCCTAGGGCTAGGACCTCAAACATACTAAGCATACACTGTACCACTGAACTTCACTCCCTTTTCTTAATTTTTACAGTCATCCTTCAGTGTGTAGACAATATCATCCAGGTTGGAAATCAATGATTTCATAAATTAATACGCCAGATGTTACACACTAGTAGGACTGAATAGGGATTTGAATGACTATATCTTTCTGACTGTAAATTGTTTCTATATACCATAGTACCTGATGAGGCTATTGAGTAGTACATAGAGAATTGTTGAGAAGTATTTGGCAAATCAGAAACAGGATATAATCTTGTTTATTCTAGGGAATGAAATAGGGGTGTATACATATGTAATGCTTTTATTTTTAAAAAATTAGACTAGTTTTTAAAATAATGAGCATATAGCCAAAGTTCATGGTCCACTTTGATATAAAATTAAAAGTTGTCATCATCTTTCCCTCTGCTCTGGTTTATACTCTTACATATCATTGTACAACTGACCTTCTAATATATCTTGAATGTTTATTCATATGAGCACATACTCATCTCTTGTTTTTTTTGGTACTGGAGATTGAACTCAGGGGTACTCACCCACTGAGCCACATCCCCAGCCCTATTTCGGGTTTTATGTAGAGACAGGGTCTCACTGAGTTGCTTAGTGCCTCATTTTTTAACTGAGGCTGGCTTTGAACTCGCAATTCTCCTGTGTCAGCCTCCCAAAGTGCCGGGATTACAGGCGTGTGCCACCGCGCCCAGCTTGATCTCTTGTTTTAATGGCAGTATAGCATTTCATCATGTATTTCATAGTTTCTCTCTCTCTTTTTTTTTTTTTCCTGTTGTAAACCAGTGCTGGAATGAATATAAATCTTTGGCATTTGTAGGATAAATTTCTGGAAGTAGAACTTTTGGGGAAAGGGCACATATATAAACATTTTTAAAGATATTGTGATAGTTAATATTGAATGCTATCCAGAAAGTAAGTATAAATTCCCACAAGCATCAAGAGCTAGTGTCTATTACCAGACTTTAAGTTTTGCCAAGCTGCTAGCTGAAAAGTGGCATTTGATTTTATTCAAATTCCTCTAAGTTTGAATTGCTTTTGCTATGTGTATTGGCTATTTTTATTTTTCTGTAAAATTATTTGTTTTAAGATGTATTTTCAAGAAGTTTCCTTTACTTCTTCCAGTACATTGTATTATAGAAACATTTTTTAGCCAAAACAATTTACACACAATACTGTTTTATTATACGAGATTGTATTGTTTATACATTATGTCTTGCACAAATGCATGGTTTATTAGTATGTGAGTGAGATGCTTTTCTGCATCCGTGAGTTTGTTTAGAGGCTTTCTTGTCATTTTTTTTAATTTTTATTTTTATTTATTTATTTGTTTATTTATACTAGGAATTGAATCCAGGGGTACTTTACCACTAACCTACATCTCCAGCCCTTTTTATTTTTTATTTTGAGAGAGGATCTCATGAAGTTTCTGAAGGTCTCATTATGTTGATGAGGCTGGCCTTGAACTTGGAATTCTATTGTCTCAGCCTCTTGAGTTGCTGGGATGAAAGTGCCACCACACCCAGCTTTTCTTTCCTTTCTTTTAAATCTGTAGTTCTGAATTTTACTTACTAAAAAGTGTCAAATTTTTGTTATTCTCCCCTCTCTTACCCTTTTCCTTTTGGCTAAGGTGACCCCTTAACTGCTGAGGCGTAGTAACATTACAGGTAGTTGTCATCACCTGTAGGATTCATGTTCTGGGTACAGAAAACCTGAACCGAGTTTTCTTTTCTTTATTTCAGTATTGAATCCAGTGATCTTCCTCTTCTGGCTGCTGTAGCAAGCACTCATTCTCCATATGTTGCTCAGATACTTCTTTAACATGCCTAAAGGTTAACTTTGGTGGAAAGTTAAATAGAAACCAAGGAAACAGGCGCAACATGTATTTATGAAATTGTTTTTCCTGTTAGACTTCCGTCTGAATGAGCTCATCTCCTAGGTACCCTGCACTGCGTTGCATATTCTGGGTACATTGGATGAGTTTTCTTTAACGGGATTTTGGGTGGTGGTAGGTTTTTTTAACGAAGTGAAACTAAAGCAGCAGAAGTCGTTTTGCTGGCTGGGGTGGGGGGAGCATCTGAAAAAGCCAACGGGTAACTTTGAAATTTCTAGAAAATAAATAATATCAAGGAATTTCATGTCATTGCAACAATGTTGTCACAACTCATAATTATCAATAGGTGTCTCATAATTAAATGGCTCAGAAGTATTCATTAGTTTTTAATTCTTTAGAAAGCTATAAAACCTTGATTATTTGTTATTTTGTTTTGCAATTCAAAACAGCTAATTTCTGGTTATTTCTTAATGTAAGTATTTTAAACAGCCTGTTAATTACAACAAACTCAGAATAATGAGTGAAAATATGTGTTATGTTGTCCACCCAAGTGTACATATGTATCTATTTTTTTAAAACGCAGAGATAGAAATACAAAATTGGTAAACATGCCTTTTTTTAAAAAAAATATTTTCAACTAATATTAATTGTATGTAATGTTATTACTTTATGGTGATTTTTTTCTGTTTCACACTGAAATATACATAAAACCAATCTCTTTTTAAGGCTGAAGATGAGGATTCCTAAAATAAGAATAATACTTTGTACTATTTGTTTTGTAAGTATGAGCTAATTCTTATGAATACTTATATTTACATAGTCACTAATTTAATAAATGAAAATTAGGATAAGAAATTGCACCAAAGCATTGGCAAAAATAAGAATACTATTTTCTTTAAAAGTGCTCAGGTAGTCATGGCCCTTATTTTTATTATCAGCCCTTTTTGAAAGGATAGGAACAGAATATTTGTTACACTGCTTAATATTCAATTTACACTAATTGAAATTATAAATTATTCTCTTTTCTTTGACAGTTCTCCCCTTCCAAAAGCTGATTTATTTTTCAGATTTCCACTTCTCAATTTTTGTTGTCTTTGTATATACTGTAGAATGTCGCTTGTAAGAAAGGCTAATAAGAAACCAAACCCATGTAAGTAATGTAAATAGAAAGATGGGTAGATAACGTTTTCAATATGCTCTACTACCTCAGTTTACTTGAAATACTGAATTATAGTTTATTCTTTGCTTATCTGGTCTAAGATACATTAAATGCTAGAAGTAAATCTGGTTTCTGCTTTGACTATTTTCATCACAATTAACTCATTAGCTTAAGAAAAGAAAACCACTTGCTTATTCATTTACTGAATACATTTACAATGTAGCACATTTGTTCTTGCTCTTTAACTTTTTAATAATTAATGAAAATTTTCTGTTCTTTGTTTAGTCAACCTTGAATTTATAGTGTTGGGTCACATTTTCCTCACTCTTTGTTTATTCAAGAGATTTCCAACTAGACAAAGAAGTAGTTGTTTTAATAGAATGTAAACCTGAAATTGATTTGCCTACAGTTTGGCCCATGTCCTATTAGGTGGTCCCAGTTAGTACCCGAGTCTCCTGTGAATGACTTGCTGCCAGAATGTCTATGGATGTATTTTCTTCGGCTTAATTTTCTTATTCCATTCATTAACAGAATTCTTCTGTTGTCTGTTTTTGGAATTCAGTGAGTCGATCTCTGGCAGAATTCAGAATCTATAAAACTTCCTATATGGGCCATTGTACATTATTTTTGGTTGTGGCTCAGAATAATGTGTAGCAGGTAGGTAATGTCTGTTTGAGTATTTTCTTAATCATCAAACTGTTTTCAATCCTGTTTGAAATGTCTAATAAATTACTATTTAGTAATTCTAGTCTTCAATAAGTGAATGGCTCAGGCCACTGTTATTCTTAAAGCTAAGCTTTGCTGGGAAGGAAAAGGCTCATAGTTTCTTAAGCACTCCTTAATCCTTATAGGATTCCTGAGTTATAATTCCTAACACCTCCTATAATTTCTGGTACCTTCATCATAATCATTCTTTCCTTATACAAAGCCCAAGGAACTATTTACTGCTTTGGTGGTCTTTATGATAAATGACAAAAGAGTTTTGACCTGTTTAATATAAGTTTTTTCAACTTCTTATGGTACAGATATCTTACATATCAAAAATACCTGTTGCAACAGGGAATAAAAAAGGGATCTTTTATATGATAGAATTAAAACTAATTTTCCATACATATAAACTAATTGATTTGGTTCTAAGTGTCCTGGCATTTATTAATATGTCTTAATTTTGAGTTTGAAAATATTAAGTGCAATAAACATACTAGCACAGATTTCGTTTTGTTGCAGTTGGCATACAGTGAGGATGATCACTAAAAAAAAAATGAGATTTTTACATAAGGCTTACTTCTGTTTGATGTCTTATGAGAATGTTCTGCTTCTCTAAGTTATTTAGATGATGGATATGTAAAATGTACATACATGTTCCTTGTTCAGAATACATTTTTCAAATGTACACCTGTATTATAATAACCTCCCAGTTCTAGGGGAAATTGTGCAATAAACACACACCAATTTGATGGGTAGTGTTGGTCTTTCTTTCATATGTTAATAAGGTCTGTGTAACATTATGGACTCTGATGTCAGACCCTAGACATCCCAAGTTTGACACTTCTGGACATGTGACTTTTCAGTTGTAAAATATACTTCATGAGGTTGTGGGAATTGAGTAAAATAATGTATGTCAAGAGTTAATTCAGATCAAGACTGTGGGTTTAGTCTTTATGGTAGAGTGCCTGGATCCTTAATGCCTGCCTAGCATTAAGTTCAATCCCCAGTACAGGAGTGGGATGGGGATAGTGCTGGCACGCATCAGATTATAAACCTGGCTGTCACAAATAACCTGGTAATTTTTCCAACCTTTTCCCAGTTGTTGGGAGAATTTTTAACATACATTCTTATGAAGAAAAACATAATAACAAAACATAAAATAGTATATTCTTATACTTGTATTATTCACAATGACAAAACAAATTTCTTTAAATGCAAACTGAACCCAACCAACTAAAACCTAGAGGAAGTTATGTAAAGCTGTTAAGAACATTGATTCAAATACAGATTAAACAGATCACAGACTTTACGGTTGAACAAAAAATTGGCCAATTGGTTTGGGTTTAAATCCTGGTTTGTTTATTGATCTGCATGTAACTTCCAGCGTGTGTCTCCTCTTTGTCTGCATTGTAGGGAAATCACCTGTTCCTTACATCCTTCAAGCCCACTCCCCAGCAGGAATTCAACCCTGGGCAAGCTTGCTGGAGAGCTGCCTTTCTCAAACCAGGTTGGCTTGAGTAGAGTTATACCTGGAGACAGGACTCGACCAGGGACTTTTGGACTACCTGTTTTTATATCATATTATTTGTATGACTTTCACATGTAGCTGAAGAAAGTAAGTGCATTGTTTTCAAGCAGAGGAAGTACCAAATATTTGGGAGGCAAATATCAGTTCTCTTAGAGCTGTTTGCACATAAACTTAGAAAAAATCTTGCAACACTTCTGAAAAGCATGGAGGACTTGCTAATAAGAAATTTAGGTATAGAGAATTTAGCATTAGCTCAAATCATACAGTCTTTCCTATATATATAGTTCATCTTGTCTCTCAGACCATGTTTCTCAATTAGTTGTGGTGAGAGATGTGAAGATATCCGGAATTTCTTCATTTGTCTTTGCCAATGTGGAAAATAGTGGTGGGGTTGCAAGTGAGAACAAACCTCAACTGAAAGTGTAATGGGGGCTGGGAAATTATAGCTCTACATGGGAAGGGATTAGGCAGATATATTTGACAGGCTGGGGGTGTAGCTTGGTGGTAAAGCATTTGCCTAATGTGTGCAAGGCTCTGGTTGAATCTGTAGCAAAAAAGAAAAGAATACCCTTTAAAAAGGAAAATAGGGGGCTGGGGTTGTGGCTCAGAGGCAGAGCGCTTGCCTCACACATGTGAGACACTGAGTTTGATCCTCAGCACCACATGAAAATAAAATACAGATGTGTCCATCTATAACTAAAATATATTTTTTAAAAAGGAAAATATGTGAAATTCCCATACATTATTTTTCAAGAGTACTTTGATGGGGCTTTTGATCTGAAGATACGTTCAGGTCATAGCACCTCTTCTCCCACAGGACACTAAGTACCCTTATCACCTTTCTTGTAAAGTAGAATTTTCTTCCAGGGACTGTATGAACCTAGACTGATCCCTTTATCATATTGCAGATAGCTCTTGATCTGTGTTATCACTATCCTATTAGACTTCCTGCAGATAAACTTTGATTTTTATTCTAAAGAGAGCATTAATTTTTTCTTTCCTTTTTATTTTTTTGCACTGAGAATTGAATCCAAAGGCACTTTACCACTGAGTTACATCTCTGTCCTTTATATTTTTTATTTTGAGATAGTCTTGCTAAGCTGCTGAGGCTATACTTGAATTTACGATTCTCCTGTGTCAGCCTGCCAAGTAACTGGGATTACAGGCATGTGCTCCCATGCCCAGTGAGAAAGTACTACATTTAGGATTGAAATTCAAAGTGACTGTCTTCACAAAGGAGTAGAAAAACATGTCTTTATATTCACCTAATTGCTCAAATTCATATTACTGATAAAGGCATATTACTTTCCTAAATTGTATCAAGCAGAACAAATCTGATTAAATGTGCAAATATGAGGAAGGAATTATTATTTCATCTAAAAACTTGTGGTACCACCCTTCTGGGACACATTTGGTCTGTCATAAGTATAGGAACTAGATTTGAAATGGGTCATCCTAGTCTAGAACCTGAGTTAAAGTGATTCTCAAACCTTGATGCATATTAGAAATACCTGGCTCTTTTTTTTTGTACCAGGAATTGAACCCAGGGGCACTTAACCACTGAGCCACATCTTCAGTCCTTTTTTATATTTTGTTTAGATATAGAGTCTTGCTAAGTTGCTTAGGGCCTCACCAAGTTTCTGAGACTGCTTTTGAACTCGTGATCTTCTTGCCTCCACCTCCTGAGCCACTGGGATTTCAGGTGCAAACCACTGTGCCCAGCAAACGCCTGGCTTTTTTTTTTTTTTTTTTTTTTGGCACTGGAGATTGAACTCAGGAGCACTCAACCACTGAGCCACATCCCCAGGCCTATTTTGTGTTTTATGTAGAGACAGGGTCTCACTGAGTTGCTTAGTGCCTTGTTGCTGAGGCTGGCTTTGAACTAGCGATTCTCCTGTCTCAGCCTCTCTAAGTGCTGGGATTACAGGCTTGCGCCACCGCGCCCAGCCAACACCTGGCTTTTGAAATACACACACACACACACACACACACACACACACACGTTTTTGCAGTACCGGAGATCCAACTGAGGGCCTCAGATATGTGTTTTTGAAAAATGTTAATTTCTACCTGGGCGCAGTGACATACACCTTTAATTCCAGCTACTCTGGATCTTGATGCATGAGGATCCCAAGTTTGAGGACAGCCTGGGCAACTTAGTGAAATCTTGTTGTAAAATTATTTTCAAAAAGGGGCTGGGATTTGGCCTGGGATTGTAGCTCAGTGGTATAGTGCTTGCCTTGCATGCAGGAGGCACTGGGTTCGACCCTCAGCACCACATAAAAATAAAGATATTTGTGTCCATCTACAATTAAAAAAATTTTAAAAAGCGGAGAGGGACTGGGATTTGACCCAATAGTAGAGTACTCTTGGGTTCAATCCCCAGTACCATGTACACACAAAATTTTTTAATTTCTAGACCTCATCTCCAGAGATTGTGATTTGTTGATAACAACTGACCTTCTGGATTTGAGCCAGCAAGTGCTCTTATTTTTCTGCTAATGGTGACTTAATATTCAGTATACTGATGCCTCAATTCCTTACTTCATTCAAAGTGCTGCTAAAACCAGAGCATTTTACTCTCTCTCTCTCTCTCTTTTTTATTTTTTTTGATTGTTGATTTACAATGATTTTGGAAAGGTGGTCATATACATCTGCTCAGTGAGCATTCAGTTTGGTGTGTACAACTGATCTAGCCAGATGTCTGTCTGTATCACTGAAAAGCAATCAAGTGCTTTGCTTTGCCTTGCTTTTACTACTACTACTACTACTACTACTACTACTACTACTACTTGTTATTTACAGGTATATGCCATTATGCCCAGCTTCAAGAGCTTATCTTGCTAATAGCAAAATTCCTTCTTAGTACTTAGTTCTATTTTTTTCATTTAGCAAATAATTATTGAACACCAGTTATGTGCTAGGTAGGCATAGATTTGGGTGTCAGGGATATACCAATAAAAAATACAAACATTCGGGCCAGGGTTGTGGCTCAGTGGCAGAGCGCTTGCTTTGCACATGTGAGGCACTGGATTTGATCCTCAGCACCACATAAAAATAAATATATTGTGTCCATCTATAAAATTTTTTTAAAAATACAAACATTCTTTTCTATTCTCTTGGAGTTTACATTTTCCCCTCTGATGCAGGAGACAGACCACATAATGTAAGTACGGTGAAGAAAATGAAGTAAGGAGTTAAGCTAATTTTTAAAAAGACATAACCATGTAATTTACCCACAATTTAATAAATTACTTGCACTCACATCATTATTTTTTCCCTTTAGATAGTTAGTGCTGGCAAACCCTGTCCTGGAGGTTACCTTTTGTCTGCAGATAGCTATTAGAGCTTTCACTGGATTCTCACTCCTTTTTTTTTTTTTTTTAAAGTATACAACAGCATTATACAAGATGGTTAAGGACAAGATAGATTTTGAATATGTGCTTGTGTTTAGATAAAGGATGATGTTATTAGTCCATTTGCAATTGCCATAATAAAATACCTGAATCTGTATCATGTATACAGACATAGTTCTGAAAGCTGGTAATAAAAACAGCATGGTGCCTGATTTGGCAGTGTTCCTCTTAGCAGCATCACATAGCAGATGACACGGTGGGAGCATGTGCAAAAGAAATACCACATGGCAAGATAGCAGTGAGGAAGAGCAGGTCTTGCTCACTTATAACAACCCCTCTTGAGAATTAACTGGGGTCCCACAATAACTTTGTCAATCCCTTCTGAAGGTAGTGTGTCAATGATGTAATTGCCTCACATTAGGTTCTATCTAGTAAAGGTTCCATCCATTAACACACTGGGTTCATGCTTCCTACACATGACCCCTTGGGGGACACACCAACAGCATACCAGATAGTCACTGCGGATAAAATAACTTTATTATTGCTGTCACAAAAAAGCCTAAGTTGTTTTTGTATACTAGTTCATTTTCTCATGTGATTCAGAAAAGTGAGCATACACTCATGTAACAATTACCCAGGTCAAAAAGTAGATCATTTTCAGCTCCCTCCTCCATGTACCCTATCTTGATCATAATTCACTGCTTTCTCATTTTTGTAACTACCAACAAGACTTTTGTGAATGTGTCCTTATTTTTTCTTTAGTTTTGTCATTTAAGTATGTACCCATAACTAATACTTTAGCTTGTGTTTGAACCCTGAGTGTATTGATACTCCTTATTTTTTGTTTCCTCCCTCAACATTAAGACATTCATTCATCCATGTGCAGTGTAGCTGATATTCTACTGAATGAGTATACCATTCTGATATTGATGGATATTGGACTTATTTTTTAGTTTTGGCAACTGTGAACATTTTTGTCCATCTTTTCTGGTGTACACAGATATTCTTTAAGACATTTATAAAGGAGTGGACTTGCTGTCACGGAGTGTGTGAAGTTTCAGCTTTATAACTCCCCCCCGGCCAAAATGTTTTTACAAGAATTCCTCTTGTTCCACATCTTCATGAATACTTAAACATGTTTCTGAATATAAATGAAGAACATTGACATTAAAACTATTCAATTCTCGGGGCTGGGGCTGTAGCTCAGTGGTAGAGCGCTTGCCCGGCATACGTGAGGCACTGGGTTCGATCCTCAGCACCACATACAAATAATAAATGAATAAAATAACAGATCCATCAACAACTTAAAAAAAAAAACACACAATTCTTCACACTTGAGTTTCTACTTTAGAGAAATCATTTCCTAGAGGTTAAAGTAAAAATAATGAATGCTTGAATTCTGCAGGCAACATAATAAGCATTTAAATGAATTTTCATATGTAATCTTAAATCCTGAAACCATAGGTTCTTTACGGTTCCCATTTTATAATTGAAAAAACTGAAGTTCAAAGATACATCAAATAACTTCAGGGTTGGGGGTGTGGCTCAGTTGTAGAACACTTCCCTAGAACGCACTGATACCCTGGGTTCAATTCCCAGTACAACAAAACAAAAATAAAAATCTTTAAGTCACCCAAGTAGAATGGTCTGTTAAAAGACAAATTCAGAGCCGGGCGTGGTGGCTCACGCTTGTAATCCCAGCACTTTGGGAGGCTGAGACAGGAGAATCCCGAGTTCAAAGCCAGCCTCAGCAATGGCGAGGCGCTGAACAGCTCAGTGAGACCCTATCTCTACATAAAACACTCAATGGTCGAGTACCCCTGAGTTCAATCCCTGGTACCAAAAAAATAGACAAATTCAGGGCTGTTTGCCCCTAAAATCCAAGTTCATGATGATCCATGCTTTTAATTCCTTTCCCCTCTTTAAGAATGCTGGTGACACTGGAACCTTGAAGAATAGAAGGGATACCTTTGTCTTTTCCCAAAATTAGGGGGAGAAAAAGACTGATGTAATAGTGTGTTGTAAACTTCACGTTTAAGCAAGCCCTAGGACCAGTGCAAAGAATGGCACTTATTGACATCAGCTGTCGTTACTCTGAAATATTGTAGCCTTTTCCGTTTTTCACTTTAAAATTTTCTCACCATGTCATTAGTTTATCTGAAAATCACGTCATAATCATAAATCAATTAAGTGAAGTATATTAAGATGTACCTATGTGTTCAAAGCCTTCAAGGACCTTAAATTTCAGTTATGTAAAGGACAGCGCATAGTGACGCTCAAGTGAGGAACCCTGTGACTAATGCTGCCCACCTTCGCACTGAGAAATGGTACAAAGCGCTGTTCTGAAGTGATTGGTTCTGGAATTTTGACTGAACTTCTATTATTTAAACAACCTTTGCAACTGGCTGCACCGAAGTGATGTTCTGCTTACCAAGGACAAGTAAATCGAAAGGGGCTTTATCCAGCTTGTTAGGAAGTAGATGGAATGTAAAAGCGCAAAAGCGTCCACTCTAGAGTCCAGGTATTCCCATGCCCAGCTGCTTGAGAGAGGGCATGGGTGGAGGGAAGCCTGTCCTGGGCATTAGATGAGTGCAGTTTAGACCTGGTTTTGCAAAACAGCGATGACGGTAACCTGGCCCCAAGCACCGTGGACACTCACCCTCTCTAATGCCATAAAGCTTTGCATTTTCTGTCCTGGTCTCAAAATATTTGTCTTGAACAGAAAAAGTACTTTTTTGTAGGCAGCTTTCAAAAAAGATTTTGTTCTATTGAGAGAAACGTTGGGAGGGGTATGCGTGGATTTCCTTGTTTGGTGAATGGCGGCTTCAATTTCCGTATGTTCTCCTAGGGCGGGGCGTCAGACTTGCAGAGGAGGAGCTCCACCTAGCTTCCGGATTTGGGTACAAACGTGTGTCCATCCAGACGCCTTCCCCAGAGTTCTGCCCAACAGGCTGTTTTTGCTTAGACCCTGTTGAGTGCGTTTCCGGCCCTACACCGGAAGCTGCAGAGGCCAAAATCACAACTCTGACCCGGATCCCTTGACCTGTTTAAGTGAGATCTCGCGACATGTCTGTAAATCTCACGGAGGGCTGGAAAAGGTTTACCCGCCCCGCCCCAGTTCTTACGTCATCCTTAAGCCCTGGTTAGCGTGCGCAAACGTGATGCGCATGCGCTCTTGCCTTCCCTCGCCCCCGCGCGGGCTTCTTTCTGGCCAGTCGCGCGTGGGCTGAGGCCCGGGGCGGGCACTGCGAAGGTTTGTTTGCTTGAGCTCGGACCCCAGGACGGTGCGGAGTTCCCTCCCTATAGGGAGGGCGCACCTCTACGTGGGGTGAATGGGTTGTCCCGTGGGCTGCTAGGGGTGGGTTGGGGAGCACCGGGGCTGCTGCGATGAACTCACCGGTGGACCCCGGCGCTAGGCAAGCGCTGAAGAAGAAGCCGCCCGAACGGACCCCCGAGGTAAGGCCGTTTGATCCTGGCGCGCTTCCCCAGTCCAACGGACAGCGTTCCTCAGTCGGTTCGAAGCTTGCGGCGACTGTCCCACTGCCAGAAATTCTCACCTGCTGCCGGGTATCTGTTTTCTGCGTCCTCTAGTCCTGACCCGGGTTCTTGTCTTGGGTGGGATGGTGACCGCCTCTCCTTCCCGAAGTGCTGTCTTCTCAGCGCGCAGGTTCTTGCCGGCACTTCCTTGTGTCTTCGGTGAGAAACCACTGTTACTAAATAGTATTTTCTGAGTTGAGTAAAATGTGGGTGGATGAGGGAGTTTGCCCGTACGTTCAGGTAGACTACGACACGAAATAAGAATTTTAGGTGAACTCTTAACAGTCAAGCAATTAATAACTTCAGTGTGTGCTGCGTCCCAGAAATTTGTACAGTTGACCAAAAAAAAAAAAAAAAGTAAAAGTTTATAAAGTTCGTTTAAAACTTTGCATTCAGTCAGATAAGTTCTATGGTGGATGATGCATGTTTTAAGATCAGTTCTGTAGGTACTTTTTCAGACTGTCAGTGGAAATTTTTTTACGGTATTTTGGACTTGACTGAAAGATGAACTGTTTGGGGTTAGCAGTAATTGCATGAATTGAAAGTTTTTATTTGACCTGAAGCCTAAATTTCAGACAAATAACAAAAACCTGTTAGTCTTGCACATCCTTGTGGAGTATTTAAAAAAAAATTTTTGGAAGGTATTTCTTGTTTTGGAGTTTCTGTAATCACTGGTATGTTTCCTAAACCCAAACAAAAACTATAGTGAATGGGATATCTCGCTTATATTTGCATTAATGGAATTGAAATGCTTTAATTATGGGGGAGGGGGCGGTACTAGGGATTGAACTCAGGTACTCGACCCCTGAGCCACATCCCCAGCCCTATTTTGTGTTTTCTGTAGAGACAGGGTCTCACTGAGTTGCTTAGCGCCTCACCTTTGCTGAGGCTGCTTTGAACTCGCGATCCTCCTGTCTCAGCCTCCCAAAGTGCTGGGATTATAGACACACGTCACCGCGCCCAGGGAGATGCTTTAATTCTTAAATCGACTTCTTAATTCGAGTTTCTTTTCTTTTTTTTTTTTTTTTTTGCTACTGGGGATTGAATCCAGGACCTTGTGCATAGTTCAAGGCAAGCACTCTAAAAACTGAGCTATTTCCCCAGATTTTCAGGTTTTTTTGCTTAGTAATAAGTAACTGCGCTGGCCTTTCAGGACATATTATTTAAGCCGTGATAGGTCAGACTTTGTTATTGGAAATCCTGATTTTTGTACAATAAGGTAAATATTACCACTTTCCATAGTCCTCTTTGCATCTCTAATCCTATGAATCTTAATTTCCTTCTTAGGATTTTTGAAGGTCATGTGAGCTAAGTGAAAGCAATCCCTTTAAATAGTTGAATTTTCCTTTATTATTTATTTATTTTTGAGTTACTGGAGATTGAATCCAGGGCTCTCTACCACTGAACTACATCCCCAGCTATCTTTTTTTATTTGGAAACAGGGTCTGGCTAAATTCCTAGGGCTGGGCTAGAACTTAACATCCTCCTTCCTCAGCCTCTGGAGTCAGTGGAATTAGTGGTGTACACCACCATGCTCAGCCCTCCCACAGTTTTTGTATCATTAGAATTTTTGAACAAAACTTTGTGTGATGTTTTTACTTTTAAACATTACTTTTGCTACATTCCTATTTTTATTGTAGAATTCTACTTCTCTTTAATGGCAGAGTTGACATTGCATATTTTTGAGCTTAGGAAAATTTCTGAACTGTTTGTGAAGTTAGGTTTGCCAGGTTGTGCTTTAAGTACTTTATCTTGTTTTACTGGAACATCAGCATTGTTCAAGGAATGCCTTACAGTTCATAGCATAGAGCTTGACATCTAGCAGCATAATTATGTTAACTGCTTCATTCATTGGGGTACAAATGTAGAAATAAAGAAAACATGAATAAGTAAATAATAGCGATGTTTTACTTTGATTAAAAACCTTGGTTAAATTTCACATGTTTGTTTGTTTTCAGAAGAACCTTTGACTTAGTGGACTCTTACAGGTCTCAAGAGTCTCTTATAAATGTATTAATTTGTAATTATTTCTTGAGAGCCTACCTGTTCAAGATAGAATTCTCTGCATCAGTGAACAAATAGGCTGGTTCTAGTGGGTTTTGATTTTGTTGTTGTTGTTGTTGTTTTTTGGTGCTGGGAATTTAACCCCAGGGCATTTTACCACTGAGTTATATCCCCAGCCCTTTTAATTTTTTATTTTGAGACAGGGTCTCACTAAGTTGCTGAGGCTGGTCTTGAACTTGTGATCCTCTTGCTTCAGCACGCTGAGTTGCTGAAATTACAAATATGTGCCACCACTCCTGGCTTAGTGGCTTTTACATACTAAAGGAACAAGGAAGGGAGAAGGCAGATGATAAATATAAATAAGTAGATTACATAATATGTTAGCTATTAATTGCTATAAAAAAGAGCAGGATAAGAGGGCCTGGAAACAATGGACAAGAACTGGGTTGCAATTTAAATAAGGTAGTTCCTGTTTTCCTGGTTGAGTTGCCTTTGGGGGGGGGCGGGCAGTTACTGGGGATTGAACTCAGGGGCACTGGACCACTGAGCCACATCTCCAGACTTATTTTGTATTTTATTTAGAGCCAGGGTCTCACTGAGTTTCTTAGCATCTCACTTTTACTGAGCCTGGGTGACTCTCCTGCCCCAGCCTTCTGAGCCTCTGGGATTACAGGTGTGCGCCACTGCACCTGGCTGAGTTGACTTTTGATTAAAGATTTGATATATGTGGTGGAATTAGCTATGGGGGTCTAGAGCTCTGCAAGCAGAGAAAATAATTGCAAAGGCCCCATGATGAGATCATGTCTTGGTGCATTCTAGGAATAGCAAGGAACTCTGAGTGACTATAAAAGAGTAAAAACTAGGGTGAGTAAGAAGTGAAGTTAGAGGAAAGAATGATGACATTGAACTTTATGAATCATTGTAAATTCTTTGACTTATTTTTAGTAATAGGGGTGGGAGGGTCACCTAAATATTTTGAAGCAAAGGAGTGATATTATCTTACTTAGCTTCATTTAAAGTCTCCTAGCTGCTGTAGGGGAGCAAATAGAAGTAGAAAGTTAGAGATTATTGCATTAAATCAGGTAAGAAATGATAGTAACTCAGACTAAAGTGATAGTAATGGAGGCAGTGAGAAATAGACTTTGGAAATACTTTGAATATTTAGCCAATGGGGTTTGCCAATGCAAAGGTTGCCATGCAACCTTTGAGAAAAAGAGAAGAATCAGGCATTATTTCAAGGGTTTTGGCCTAAATAACTGGAGCATTGGAGTTATTAAAGAGAGTTTGAGGTGCCCTCAAAGAGCTGGGGAAGTGGACTGGAAATGTAGCTCAATAGTAGAGCACTTGGCTCAGATGTTTGAAGCCCTTGATTCAATCCCCAGCACAAACATACAAAAAAGATGGGGAAATTTGCAAGAGGAGTAGGTTTTGTTGAAGAAGATCAGAAATTCAGATTTGAACACGTCAAATTTAAAATGTGTATTAGAAATGTTGAATAAGGAAGTGCGTGTACAAATTTGTTTTAAAGGAATGCTGTGCTAGAGATTTAAAATATCTATAACTTGTATAAAATTTTAATCTCCAATCTCTTTACTTTAAATAATATATGTAACTTTATGAGTGCAAAGTTTAAAAGCAGGAGACTGGATGAAATTGCTAAGATCGAGAGTGTACATCAAAAATAGAAGGGGGAGCCGGGCGCGGTGGCTCAAGCCTGTAATCCCAGCACTTAGGGAGGCTGAGACAGGAGAATCGCGAGTTCAAAGCCAGCCTCAGCAATGGCGAGGCACTAAGCAACTCAGTGAGACCCTGTCTCTACATAAAACACAAAATAGGGCTGGGGATGTGGCTCAGTGGTCTAGTGCCCCTGAGTTCAATCCCCAGTACCAAAAAAAAAAAAAAAAAAAAAAAAATAGAAGGGGGATCTGGGATTGTAGCTCAGTGGTAGAGCGCTTGTTTCGCATGCGTGAGTCACTGGGTTCAATCCTCAGCACCACATAAAAATACATAAATAAAATAAAGATGTTGTGTCCATCTACAACTTTAAAAAATATGAAAAAAAAAATAGAAGGGGACCCCAAAACACTAAGTTCCCTAGAGTACTCCATCCTTATAAGGTTGGGGAGAAGAGCAGAAACCATCAAAGGAGTGGGAGTGAACTATCCAGTAGGAGAAAAACCAAGAGACAGAGTGGTAGTGTCCTGGAAACCAAGTGAATAAAGTGGATGATAGGAGGCATTAACATGGATTCACTAAGCTTAATTTTCTTATTTTCCTTTGGGTAGAAATTATTATGAAAAATACACAAATGGCTAAGAATTTGTGTCTTGTAACTGTAATAAACTTTGTGAGCCAGATACTGAGTATGGACACATGCCAAGTGTGCCATTTAGATATTTAACAATTTTTACTTTTCTAGCCATTTTCCAGTTTCCACAGCATTGTTTATCCTAAACTAGTTTTGTTTTGTTTTTTTTGTGGTGCTGAGGATTGAACCCAGGGCCTTGTGCATGCAAGGCAAACACTCTACCAACTGAGCAGTATCCCCAGGCCCCCTGAACTAGTTCTTTGATTTCATTTTCACTTTGTAAAGATATTCTTATGGGAAAATTGGGACTTACATACTCTGTGGGGGGCTGGTTGCATTGGCACACCTGTAATACCACCTACTCCGAAGGCTGAGGCAGGAGGAGCCCAAGTTCAAGACCAGCCTGAGCTAGTTTTGACAAAAACTGTTAAAATACTCATTTTGAGTCTTTACACCAAAATTACTTAAAAATTCACAGGTAAAATTGAATGTAGCTATTTCTCAACTGAGTGCATATTCAACACCATCCTTTTAACTTGTTTTTTCCCCCCATTTCAGAGTGAATGTACATCCCTCTTATGGTTTTTTACCTCTCTGTTTAGTAATATGTTTTGTAATATTCATCAAAAAAACAAGAATTGGAAATATATTTTATGAAGTCCTCATATTCTAAAAAATACTTAATGTTCATCAGAACTGATGATTTGTACATGTTAGTCTTTTACAGCAACTTCACTTTATTTAATTTTTATGGTCTGACACATCCAAGCACCATATATCCCATTTTACTCGCTTTTTATGTGTTTCAGATTCATGTATTTAACCTCCAAATTGTCTTCCAGGTTATTCAACCATTTGTCTTAAATTGAAGCCTTCATTATTCTCCCTTCTTAGTATTCTTTTGAGATGACTAGACCACTTGCCCATCTCAACAATGTGTGGTTTTTGCTCTTGGTTTCTCCTGGTGTCTTCCTCTCTATATCCAACTGGTTAATACATCTTATTGATCTTACCTCCTGAACCTGACTTTGGCCTCTCCAGTTCTGCGTTAGTTCATACTTTCCCCCTCATTTTTGTTCTAGTCATTTTATCGTCATACTGCGTTTAGATCTTGGATCTAATCATACTCTACTCTTATTTAGAATTTATTTCCCACTCTCTAGTATAAATTAGCAATATGTTAACATTTTGAGGATTTAAAAGTAGCTATTATATGTGTGTATGTATTTATATATATACACACACATATACATGTGTGCATATGTGTATATATTTAAAAACAGGTTAAAGAGGAACTCTCCTAGATGTGTACTTGCATTGCCCAAATGATAATATCCATCCCTTTAACAAATAATATGTCAAACCTGATACTAAAACAAAGATTGTAGATAGAAATTGGGTATGGTCCCTATTCATCAGTGACT
This sequence comes from Geosciurus inauris, assembly GCA_004024805.1. Classification (NCBI taxonomy): domain Eukaryota; kingdom Metazoa; phylum Chordata; class Mammalia; order Rodentia; family Sciuridae; genus Geosciurus; species Geosciurus inauris. The sequence goes on along the minus strand of PVHX01005640.1, from coordinate 30,704 downwards.
TGGAAGAAAAACATGAAAACATAAATGTAGTAAAATGTTATGGTTACTATTAGGGATTTGAGACTGCAAGTTGGATAAAGAAAAGACTTTTTTTTGGTACTATGGATTGAACCCAGGGGTGCTTAACCACTGAGCCACATCCCCAGTCCCTTTTTTTTTTTTTTTTAAGTTGCAGATGGACACAATACCTTTATTTTATTTATTTTTACATGGTGCTCGAGATCCAACCCAGTGCCTTACATGTGCTAGACAAGTGCTCTACCACTGAGCCACAACCCCAAACCCCCATTCCTTTTTTATATATTATTTAGAGACAAGGTCTCGCTGAGTTGCTGAGTGCCTAACAAATCTACTGAGGCTGGCTTTGAATTTGTGATCCTTCTGCCTCAGCCTCTGGAGTTGCTGGGATTACAGGCATGTGCCACCGCACCTGGCAGAAAATACATCTCGGAGGAGCGCTGAATTTAATCTTTTTTTTTTGGTACTGGGGATTGAACTCAGGGGCACTCAACCACTGAGCCGCATCCCCAGCCTATTTTGTGTTTTATGTAGAGACAGGGTCTCACTGAGTTGCTTAGCGCCTCGCTGTTGCTGAGGCTGGCTTTGAACTTGCGATTCTCCTGTCTCAGCCTCCCTAAGTGCTGGGATTACAGGCTTGAGCCACCGCGCCCGGCTTGAATTTAATCTTAAATGTCACAAATAGGCATCTGAATGGTATATGGTATATCAAGGGTTGATCATTCTAGGCATTTGTAAAGGCACAGATAGTGGCAAGCCAGGTACATTTGTAGAACAAGAAGTCGATCTGTAAGAGCATTAATTCCCAATGGAAGTGACATCACCCTAAAAGGGACAAAAACTGGTTTTTAGGGAGAGTGAAGAAAAAGTGGTATTAACTATGGATATGGCCCTCCAAAACCCAACCTTACTTGGCAAAGTTCTATTCTTAGTATTAATTGGATATGGGTTAGCAGTTATAAAAAAAAAGTCTAAAAGGTTCTTTGAGAGGGGATGATAATGGAAAAAAAAAAGGTTGTAAAACTGGTCTGGTTATGGGATGTTTGGTGGAGATGGTACCAAACATGTTGATGTTAACAATGAAGCTGGATGTCCTAGTGTGGTTGGATCATTTCAGGGATTTGGACTCCATTTTATGAGTAAAGGAGAAACGTTGGAGGGTTTAAGTTCTGGAAATAAGATCAGTTTCATAAGGATTACTATGAGCATATGGAGATGTAATTGGGAGTGGAATGAAGCACACTAGAGGCAGGAAGGTTTGTAGCTAAATAGAACGAACGTAAAACATTTTGTCTAATAAACAGTTCCATGTGAAAGCTAAGATTATTCATAATTATATGAAGATAATAAGGAAACCCAAGAGATATATGTGGTTTAGTTAAAGAAACAAATGCAGTAGTTCATGTGTGAGATAAAGTCCTGGACACAGTAGTGACAGCAGATGGGCTGAGATATTGAAGAGGTAAAATAGATCGATCATGGCTACTAATGGGAGGGGGAGTGTCTGTTCCCCACTAGATTTTTTTTTTAACTTTGAAATTGATTAAAAAACACATAATAGTAAAGTCTGCATACCCTAAGTATATTTAGCCAGACAAAATTTTATAAATACATTTAATTTTATAGATCACAACAGAATGTTATCAGTGCTCTAAAAAATTCTTTCCCAGTCAATACTACCCTTTCCCATAGGAAACCACTGTTAGGCTTCTATCACCATAGATTTGTTCTTCCTGCTTTTGAACTTCATTTGAGTGGAATTGTGTTTTTTTGTGGCAGTCAAGAGAATTTTCAAGGTAGAGCGCTTGCCTAGCATGCGCAAGGCACTGGGTTCGATCCTCAGCACCACGTATAAATAATAATAAAATAAAGACCTATCCACACCAAAAAAAGAAAATTTAAAAAAGGATTTTTCAAGCTACTTTGGGTGTGTTTTCTCTCTAGACTGAATTTCGAACCTCCTCTCTTGGGGCTTTTCTTGGTGTTAATCTGTATACCCTTTATATCTTGACCCATCCTTTGCCTACCCTTTTATTGTATCATCTACTTCACTCTGTCCAGACTAACTCCTGGAATAACTGCATCTCAGCCCCAGATGCTGCAGTTGTTCAGGATTCATCAGTCCCAAGTCTGGCAAAATATTTGTCTTTTGCTTACTGGGAACAAGCTTGACTGGGTGCAAGAGCTAAGCAGAAATTAGATTATTTCTTATTTTCTGACTCAGATAACTGTATAGATAATAGTACACTGTTAAGGAGGATTAAGGAGCAGAGTGTGGGGGGATTCAGTTTTGAGACCTTACAGAAGATAACAGAGATGTTTAATAAGTATCTGGAGCTTCAGATCAAACCAGGCTATAAGATTGAATTGTTCTAATATTCTACAGCATATAGGACAGATGAAGTCATAGGCTTGGTTGGAATGCCCAGGGTGAAATGCAGAATGAGAACAGAAGAGGGTCAAAGACAGACCTTTGTGTTCTCCAATATTAAAATGATGGGGAATGAAAAGAATTGTTAGGGGGTAGGAGAACAGAATGCTATTACAGGGACACACTAATTGCTAATGTCAGATACTAATGGAGAGTTCAGGAAAAGTGAAGACTGATAAATTCTTTGGATGGCTTCTCTCAGAATGATTCCATTAGACTGATTAAGAGAGAGCCTGATTACAGAGGATATAAGAGAATAAGACACATGAACCTGAGCCGGGCGCAGTGCCACAAGCCTGTAATCCCAGCACTTAGGAAGGCTGAGACAGGAGAATCGCGAGTTCAAAGCCAGCCTCAGCAATGGCGAGGCGCTAAGCAACTCAGTGAGACCCTGTCTCTACATAAAACACAAAATAGGGCTGGGGATGTGGCTCAGTGGTCTAGTGCCCCTGAGTTCAATCGCCAGTACCCCCCCCCCCCAAAAAAAAAGACACATGAACTTGAAAACAGGACCTGGGGTTGTGGCTCAGAGGTGTAGAGCTCATCTCATATGTGTGAAGTACTGGGTTTCATCCTCAGCACCACATAAAAATAAATAAAGGTATCGTGTTCATCTAAAACTAAAAAAAAATCTTGTTTAAAAAAAAGAAACTGAAAACAGCAAGTGTAGTGTTTATGGGTTTGGCTCTAACAGGAAAAGATACAAGGTCCTCCACGTTCTTCTGCCCATGTTGATAATGGAAAAAAATGACTCTAACCTTACCATCCTCTACTTTCAAACACTGATTTTAACTACAGTCATGTGTCATATCAGCATTTTGGTCAGTAACAACATTGTGGTCCACACCATTCCCATACAGTTATAGTGCGTAGTAGCCATCTTAGTTTATAAGTATATGCTATGATGTTTGCACAGCAACAGAATCACTAATGATACATGTCTCAGGACATGTCCCTGTTAAGTGATGCAGGGCTGTATTTGAAAATATCCTAACACTGTTTCAATGTAAGCTATGTATATTTCCCAATCTGGAAAGTATACTCACTCTAAGTTTCTTAAATTAGAACCTTCTGAAAGGGAGTATAGACATTATTATTTATAGAAAGAGCCTCCAATTCTTCTGGTACATAACAGGGAGGTGAGAAGTATTGTCCATTGTGCCATATTCTCTTCTGTCTCAGCTTTGCATAAAATAGAAACTGTATGGTTTTATATCAGTCCTGAAATTTGTATTTGAGCAAGGTGACTTCAAATCTGGGGTCTAGGGGCTGCAGTTGTAGCTCAGTGGTAGAGGGCTCGCCTAGCATGCATGAGGCACTGGGTTCGATCCTCAGCACCACATAAAAATAAATAAAGTAAAGGTATTGTGTCCATCTACAACTAAAAAAATATTTTAAAAAATCTGGAGTCTTATAATGAGAGTTTGATCCTAGGCAAGCTACATAACTTCTAAAAACTAAGTTGAGGAGGGATTATTGTATGGACCAAATGAGATTTTATATACATATGTGTGTATATATTTTTTTTTTAATTTTTTGTAGATGGACACAATATCTTTATTTTATTGCTCTGTACGTGGTGCTGAGGATCGAACCCAGGGCCTCACGCATGCGAGGCAAGCGCTCTACCGCTGAGCTACAATCCCAGCCCCATATGTGTGTATATTAAATATATATCAAGCCATATGCCTTCACAATGACTCAATAAATAGTAGTCAGATGTATTAGCTTGTTTCCTTTTTCTGGAAAACCATCCTCTGGCTTAGTGAATACAAATTTCTCACTGAAATCTCATTCCTAGTGCTCTGCAGATTTGTGCAGCCAGCCTTCTTCACTTTTCCTGTTCTCTGTGTTCCCCGGATACCACACAACTTCTACCAAGTAATTTCTGTACCGTTATAATTGCTGTTGTATTTTTATTTCTGACTGTAAGCTCTTTGTATTGGGTAGGGAGTCCTGGATATTGAGTTTTACAGGTTCTATCACTGAGCTTCATGCCTAGTCCTTTTTGTTTTTTTCCCGGTACTGGAGATTGAACTCAGGGGCACTCGACCACTAAGCCACATCCCCAGCCCTATTTTGTGTTTTATGTAGAGACAGGATCTCGCTGAGTTGCTTAGTGCCTCGCTGTTGCTGAGGCTGGCTTTGAACTCGCAATTCTCCTGCCTCAGCCTCCCTAAGTGCTGAGATTACAGGCTTGCGCCACCATGCTCGGCTTATTTTGAGACCTGGTCTCACTAATGTGCTGAGGCTGGCCTTGAACTTTTGCCTCAATCTCCTGTGCTCAGCATGGTTGTAAATTCATTGAGGACATTGCTTGTATCTTTATCTTCCAGTGCCCCCTCATGTAATATTTATAGAATAAATGAGTCATAAAGAAAAGTAATGTGGAAAAATACTGTTCTTTACTAGTGATTTCTGTCCGTCTAATAGTTGAAGTGCTGGGATAAAAAGACTAGTGAAGTTTGGCTTAATTGCAAAATTTGCTATTCTTCTTTTACCAAAAGATGAGTAAAGTACAATTACCCAGCATTTCCTCTGAGGGCATTGAGGTAGAGGAAACTGTTACATCTTGGAACCAGAATTCCTTTTCTGTGTGCCTTGAAAACAATGTGTAGGAAATATCAGAGAAGTATAGGTAAATGCCGCTTTTACCTTTTTATTTTTTAGCACCAGAAAATTTAAAACTTTTGCTGGGCATAAATTTTATGCTCAGGTAGATGTTAATATAATCACCTACCTAAAATGTTATAATCACCTACCTAAAAACAGGAGTTTTTGTTGTTGTTTATTTAGTTTTTTTTTTTTTTTTTAATGTGCTAGGGATTGAACCCAGTGCCTCATGTGTTGCTAGGCACGTGCTCTACCACTGAGCCACAACCCCAGCCAGGAGTTTCTTTTTTAAAAGAACTAGCTGATTTTTGTTACCAAAATTCAAAGAGGGAGCTAGAACTGAAAAAATGTAAAATTTAGTATTGTAATAATTTATTGATCTTTTTCAGAATTTAGAATAATGGTCTTTTACTGTACACTTGGAGAGGTTTTTTTCCTGTATTGGCAAAATAACAACATTGTACTTGGAGTCTTGTGTCTGTGTGTGGGTGGGTGGGTGTGGGTGTGGTGCTGGGAATTGAACCCAGCGCTTTGTGTATGTGAGGCAAGCACTCTACCAACTGAGTTGGAGTCAGTGTGCACATCCTTGAGGGTGACACAAAAGATTCTGTTGTGTTTCTGTAGAAGATGTACATTCAGAGAGAGTTCCTTGGGAAGAAAAAGAACTTACTTCTCTGGGGCCCTTCATTTGTAAACATCTGAATAGAAGGAGGCTATTAGATCTAGATGGGCCCCTTATTCGAGAACATCTTTTTAAGGCACTTCATTTTACATGTATTGGAGATTGCCAATTTGAGAAAAGCTATGACAGTCTTGGGGTTTAGACGCGTATGATTTTGTTTCTGAGATGCTGAGAAACTTCCCTCTGACTCTGAGTGAATATTCTTTTTTGCGCGGGTGGGGGGGTGAACATTCTAAAGAGGAGGAGCAGACAGGCATGATGAATTTGATCACATGACAAAATTCTGGTCTTTGAAAGGGAAGGAGGAATGTGTGAGCTCTGGCATTGTGGTAATCATTTGGCTTTATCTTGGACCAGCCTGGGTAAACTAAGGTGTAAATAAAATAAAAACATTTATAAATAAAAACAGAATGAAGAACTTTAATAAAGTTCTAGAGGCAGAAGCAGCCATGTTTGATGTAACTCTAAAGGTGAGATATATTCCTCACTGCCTTTGCGATAAACTGGAACTTTGGCTGCTGGAGAGCTTCAGGGCTGTGGCATATAGCAAAGATAGCCAGGGTTATTGGATAGGATATTTAATACATAGTGGATATTGCACTGCCTGGCAGGTATTTGTGAACACATACATATCACTTCCAGTAGTACTTTAGCTAATGGAATCAGCTGGGGAAATGAGATTCACACAGATAAAGGAACTGAACTCTAGAGAGGTAAAATGTCTTGCTTAATGCTACATGACTCATCAGTGACTTCCTCAGCCCTGTCCTCTCAGAACAGTGAATTTTAGTCTACCTGTTAAACTTTAAACTTTTATTTCTATACTGACATTTAAATAGATGCATATCACCCCCCCCCCCAAATAAATGCCTTTTATTTAGTCTTATCTTTTTGTTTTGTTTTGTTTTGTTTTTTGGTACCGGGAATTGAACGCAGGGGCACTCCACCACTGAGCCGCATCCCCAGCCCTATTTTGTGTTTTATGTAGAGACAGAGTCTCACTGAGTTGCTTAGCTCCTCACCATTGGTGAGTCTGGCTTTGAACTCACAGTTCTCCTGTCTCAGCCTCCTAAAGTGCTGGGATTACAGGCGTGCGCCACCATGCCCAGCTTAGTCTTATCTTGATTGTGCTATAGTGAAGTACATTAGCCATTTATATTCACAAGTTTCTCATGGATGGATTTAACCAAACCCAAATAAAAATATTCAGGGAAGGGACTGGGGGTTTATCTCATGATAGGGTGCTTGCTTAGTTGTATGCTTGAGCCCATAGGCTCAAGCCCCAGTACCTCAAAGAGAAATAAAATATTCTGGGGAAAAAAGTTGTGTCTGTACTGAACATGTACAGATTCCTTTTTTTCCCTTGTCATTATTCCCTAAACAATATAATGTAACAACTATTTGTACAACATTTACGTTTTGTGAGGTATTGTAAGTAATCTAGAGATGATTTGACTTTTATGGGGAGAAACCCTTCATGGATGTGCTCTCCTTTTGTCCCTGGTACTAAGGGGGCTAAGGCAGGAGTATCTCTTGAGCCTATAAGTTCAAGACTATCCTGAGCAACATGGCCAGACCCTGTCATGTGGGAATTAAGTATATGGGAGGATGTGCTTAGATTATGTACAAATACTACACCTTTTTATATAAGGCACTTGAACATCTGTGGACTTTTTATCTGTAAGGGGTCCTGGAACCAATTCCCTATGTATGCTAAAAGACAACTGTACTTTAAAGGTACTTGTGTTAATTTAGTGGAAGTTTTTTTTTGTTTGTTTTTTGTGGGTTTTGTTTTTTAGTGTTTTGGGGGGTGGTACGGGGATTGAACCCAGGGTGCTTAACTACTGAGCCCCATCCCCAGCCCATTTCATTTTGAGACAAGGTCTGACTAAGTTGCTTAGGGCCTCACTAAGTTGCTGAGGCTGGCTTTGAACTTGTGTTCTTCCTGCCTCCCAAGTCACTGGGATTACAGGTGTGTACCACCACGCCTGGCTTTAGTGGAAGTTTTTGATTCTCAAGTTTTATGTAAAATGAAAATAGGTGTGCTTAGTATGTGATCTTTTAATATTATGTTTTTTAACTTACACTTTGTTTTCAGAGGATAAATGGTAGTCTGTTTAGTTTGGCTTCTTAAAACCATTTAGCTAATATGTCACAGTTCCATCACAGTAGGTTTTTTTAAAAAGTGTCCATGAGTGTCATAGGCCTGAAGTTTGGATTATTTATGGACTGGTTAAGCAACTGTGAGGAACATTGAATACACACTTTTTTTTTTTGAGGAAGGCTGACTAATGAACACTGTGCAGTAAATATTTTTTAAGCACTGTTTTTAAATTAAAGACAGTTCTTTCATTAGGGCCTCAAGGAGATAGGTAAGTACACAGACAATTAATATACAGCCTGATTAAGTACAGTGATAATCATAAATACCAGGTGCTCTAGAGTTTTTAGGAAGACTGTTGGGGATGAGTGGGTAGGAAGGTGCCATTCAAGTTGTTTTAGAAACGAGGACCCTGATTTGAAAGTAGAATATGCAAAAATTTAGGTGATATGTGTTTCTTAAAAGGGGAACTTCATGTGCAAAGGCCACAAAATGAGCACAGTATATACACGCAAGTTGCCTGTACTGCTAGAACACTGGGACATGAATGAGTAGCAATATAGATGAGGCCAGAGGAATGGTCAGGCTCAAGATCATGAAAGACTGTATTTTCTTTGTTAAAGAGTTTGGATTTGGCATTTAGAAAAATTATTCTGGTAGCAGGGTGAAGAACAGGTTATAGGGCACCAGACTAGAGGCCAGATTATTTTCAGTTATCCTGTGAGTATTGATGAGTCCTTACATTGCTCCATTTGTAATGGTAAACAGAGATATTCAGAAATTAGAATTGACAGATTTCTGACTGGGGCCATTGAAGGTAAGCACTGTCATCTAAATCATGGAACTGAATGATTTTTGTCTTGAATATATTGCATTTTAGATGCAGATGGATCAGCCAGGTGAAAGTGTTAGTTTCCAGTAGGACCTGCAGTAGTTTACTAGAGAACTCTGGGCTAGCAATACAACAAATAAGGGCATCTTTAGCATACGTAATATTAATTAAAGTTATGGATGTAGAGAATATTCCTCACTCTAGAGAATGTCCAGTTAAGTGTAAGGGTAGATGTCATAGTTCTGGGTACATAAACTTCATAAAGAGTTAAGGGAAGAAGAAGAAGGAAAAAACAAAACAAAACCAAGAAGCTCGTGAAGGACATTTTAGCAAAAGAAGTAGCTGAGACATGTAAGCTGTTGAGGATTTATTGGATACCTATCACTGTTATGAAAAGTTTACCTACTTTATCCTTCGAGGGCTTTCAAGAAGCCCTCTGAAGAAGGTATTATTATCTACATTTTACATATGGGGAAGTGGAATTACAGAAAGATTAAATTGCTTAAGGTACTATAGCTAGGAAGCAATAGAGTCAAACTTCAAACCTAGGCAGTCTGATTTTAAAATATTTGCTTGTCGTCATTGCTAAAAATTCTCATGAGGACAAGAACCCTGAGAGAACCATATTACAGAAGGGACAGGGTCTTTTAGGATGGGGAAGTGAATGAATGATGAATATGATGGCAGTAGAATGCTATACAGGAATGTGAGGAGAGAGGAGGATTGAAAATGCGTGGGAAAAAGTCTTGGGTGACTTGACAGTTGGTGAAACAGTGGGTTGTAGCATCAGGAAAGTGAACTTTAGACCACACAGTGAATTTATAAATAACAGGATGCCTGCTTTTTTGATACGTTGGAATTTTAGTGGATAATTAGAGTCCTAGGTTTATGTATACCATTTGGGATTTTAATCCCTAAAGAATTATAATTGCAAGGTATAATGTTAGGGACTTTTTATTAATAAAATTTGGTTTTCAATTACATTACTTAAGCAGTGTGTATTAATCTACAAATTAAATGTTCAAGTTTACAATGGGAAATGTATAATGTAGAATAGTCCTCTTGCCCTCTCACCCCACCCTACCTGCTTTCATGAACAAGGCAGTTTAGTGACTGGCCAACTGTCTGGGGATTTTATCATAATTGGGATTCATGTAGTTGTTTTCTCATAATTAGATTGAGGTTAAATAATTTTCTTGAGAAAGTACATAGAAAGATGATGTTCTGTCCCTCCCATATTGGTCCCATCAAGGGTAGTATATTATTATTTTCATTATTGGGAATGTTAAATTTGATAATTTACATCTCTGTTGTAAAAGGTGAAGTCATAATGCTGTAATTTCTTTTCTTTGTTTTTTCTTTTTCTTTTTTTTTCACTACTAGGGATTGAACCTAGGGGTACTTTGCCACTGAGCTACAGTCCCAATCCTTTTTGCTTTTTATTTTGAGACAGCCTGAGTTGCTGAGGCTGGCCTGGAACTTGTAAATCTCCTACCTTAGCCTCCTGAGTCCATGGGATGTGCCACGGCGCCTGGAAACACTGTAATTTCTAGATCATTCTTAAGTTTATACTTTGAGACTGTGTGAATGTCCTATTCTCCAACACCTAGTGGTTTTAGCATTTATTAATTATCCTTACCTAAATTAACTATTACTTTGCTGTTACAAAATGATAATTTTTTGACTCTGTTATTACTTCTACATTTATTAGATGTTTTCTGTATTAGAGAGCTTTCTACACGGTTCTCTCTCCCTACTCTTTTTTTAAATCACTATGAATTTAGTTTTGTTAAATTGACCTACATTTAGGTAGTGGGAGTCCTTGCCAAAGTCAGCTTCTCTGTCCTTTTGACATGATCTTCCTAGTGTTTTAAATACTTTCTCACTTTTTTTCATAAGAAGATGTTCTAGGCCTATAATTTCCTTAGTTTAGACGTAAAATCAGCCATTTATCCAAATAAATCTGGTTCCTCTTAGGGGAAATATATTTAGAAACTAGTATCTGGAGCCAGGTGTGGTAGCGCACAGTTGTAATCTAGCAGCTCAGGAGGCTGAGGCTGGAGGATAGTGAGTTCAAAGCCAGCCTCAGCAACTTAGCGAAGCCCTAAGCAACTCAACAAGGCTTTGTCTCTAAATAAAATGTTAAAAAGGGTTGGGGATGTAGCTCAGTGGTAGCTCAGTGATTAACCGCCCCTAGGTTTAATCCCTTGTACCAAAATAAAAAAAGAAAAAAACCAGCATCTGGGCTCTGGGTGTGGTCAGTGTTTTATAGTTCTGTACTGCTGAATATATTTATATCTTGATGAATGAGAAAACCAGTGGAATGAAATTCTGTGTTTAATGTATGGTCTTGTTAACTTGGAAAAATTATTTACATATATAAAGTAAAATAGCTTTACTAGTCTTCTGAATATAAATTGATCCTTAGTTTGTAGTTTTATTGTACAGATAATAGTCACTGCTATACATTTAAAATAAACATTTTTAATTTTATATCCAAAAGTATTTTACCATTCACATTGTACAGGTGATAAATTTGTTTTTGTGTTTTATTATTTCTATTGACACATTAAAATTGTACATATATATATTATGGTATGATATCTTCTCATGGCGTCCAAGATTGTTTTGAATTTTTAAAGGGATACTTAAAAATTATAAATATTTATGGGGTTTCATATGGTGTTTTGGTACATGTATACATTATGTAATGTTCTAGTAAGGGTAAATATTATCTGCTCAATGTTTATTTCTCTGTGGTAAAAACATTGAAAATCTTTTCTCACAGCTTTTTAAAAAACTACACAGTATATTATTATTACCTGTATTTAACCTATTGTGCAGTGGTACACCAGAATGTCTTAGAGCTAAGTAGCTTAGTACCCATCAATCAGCCTTTCTCCTTTTTTGCCTACCTTCTATTTTCTCCAGCCTCTGGTAATCACCATTCTCCTCTCAATTGATGTGACCAACTTTTAAAAATTCCACTTGTAAAAAAGATCATGTGGTGCTTGTCTTTCGGTGCCTGACTTATTTCATTTAACATAATGATCCCCAGTTCCATCTACATTGTTGCAAATGACAGGCTTCCATCCTTTTAATAGCTTAATAGTATTCCCTTGTAGACATATACCACAATTTGTTTATCCGTTTATCATTTGATAAACACTTTGGTTGTCTCCATTTCTTGGATTTTGTGAAAAATAGCCAATAATTGCTGCAATAAACATGGGAGTACAGATGTTTCTGCCAGAGGGTGGTTAATATGCCCAGTAGTGGGATTGCTGGATCATATGTTACTTTTATTTTAATAAAAATAAAAGAGAAACCTTTTTCGAGAAACCTCTGTACTCTTTTCCATAATGGCTGTACTAATTTACATTCCCACTAATAGTGTGCAAGGATTCCCTTTTTTCTACATCCTCTCCAGCAATTGGTATCTCTCTCTCTTTTTTTTTTTTGATAATGGCCATTCTTACTGGACTGAGATAGTAGTTTATTTTGGCTTTGATTTGCATTTTCTTTATGATTAGTAATATTGAGCATGTTTTCACGTTTCAATTGGCCATTCATCGTCTTGTAAAATGTCTGTTGCCCAGTTTTTAATTGTTGTTTTTTCTATTGAGTTGTTCAAATTCCTTATATATTCTGGGTATAAATCCCTTGTCTGATGTATACTTTGCAGGTATGTTCTCCTTAGGTTGTCTCTTCACCCTGTTTTCTTTGCTCTGCAGAAACTTTGTAATTTGATGTACTCTCATTTATCTTATTTTGCTTTTATTTCCTGTTCTGGAGTTGTGTTCAAAAAATCCTTGCCCATTTCAGTGTCCTAAAGTATTTCCCCCGTGTTTTCTTGTTTCTTAAATTTAAATCTTTATCTAATTTGAATTGATTTTTGGTAAAACAGGGTTCATCTAGTTTGATTCTTCGGCATGTGGCCATCTAGTGTTCCCAGCACCATTTATTGAAAAGACTGTCCTTTTTCCAATGCATGTCCTTAAGCACCTTTATTTAAAATTATTTGGCTGAAGATGCATAGGTTTATTTCTAAGCTCTTTGTTCTGTTCCATTTGTCTGTGTATGCCACTACCCTGCTGTTTGATTACTGTAGCCTTGCCATTTATTTTGAAGTCAGGAAGGGTAATTCTTTTTTTTTTTTTTTAATATTTATTCTTTTAGTTGTAGGTGGACAGAATATCTTTATTTTTATGTGTTGTTGAGGATAGAACCCAGTGCCTCCCGCGTGCTAGGCGAGCACGCTACCACTGCGCCATAACCCCAGCCCAGGAAGGGTAATTCCTTTTGCTTTGTTCATTTGCTCAAAAATGGCGTAGACTATTTGGGGATTTTCTTGGTTACATATACATTTTAGGGTTGTTTTTTCTTTCTTTTTTCTTTTTTTCTTCATTCCCCCTAGTGGTAGGGATAAAACCCAAGCCTTCATACATGCTAGGCAAGTGCTGAACTCCTAAACTATACCCCCTAAGGTTTCTTCCAGTTCTGTGAAGAATGTCACTGATATTTTGCTGGAATCAGTAGATTCCACTGATTCATTGCATTGAATCAGTAGATCACTTTGGATGGTATGGACATTTTAACAATTTTGATTCTTCCAATCCATGAACACAGGCTGTCTTTCCACTTTTTTGTGTTCTTTTCCACTTCTGATGTCAGTGTTTTATAATTTTCATTTTAGAAATTTTTTTACCTCTGGGTTTTTTTTGTTTGTTTGTTTGGGTTTTTTTGTTTTTTGTTTTGGTGGTGCTGGGGATTGAAACCAGGGCCTTTGTGCATACTAGGTAACCACTCTACCAACTGAGCTATATCCCCAGTCCCTCTTTGGTTAAATTTATTTCTAGATATTTTGTGGGTTTGTTTTTATTTTTGTGTTCATATCATAAATGGGATTGCTTTCTTGATTTCTATTTCAGGTAATTTGCTACTGGCATGTAGCAGTGCTCCCGATTTTACTTACTGATTTATTATTTTTGGTGCTGGGGATTAAACCTAGGACTTTGCATATAGTAAGCCCATGCTCTATCAATGAGCATTATTCCCAGCTGTGCTGATGATTTCCGTATATTTATGTTGTATTCTGCAATTTTGCTGAATTCCTTTATTCTAATAGTTTTTTGAAGGCAGTTTTTTTTTTAATATAAAATTTGTCATCTACAAACAGTGACAGTTTGATGACTTATTTTCCAGTTTGGATAGCTTTTTTTCCCTTTCTTGATGGCCCTGGCTGGGACTTCCAGCACTATGTTGAATAAAAGTGGTCAAAGTGGGCAAGAAAGAAAGCTTTCTATTTCTATTTGTCTTAGAAAGAAAGCTTTCTATTTTTCCCATAATGTTAACTCTTGGTTTATTATAAATCACCTTTATTATGTTGAGGTACATTCCTTTATACCTACTTTGTTCAATGTTTCTGTCATGGAGGGATATTGAAATTTATCATTTGCCCTTTCTGCATTTATTGAGATGATCATATGGTTTTTGTCCTTCATTCTGTTGAAGTGATGTATCATATTTATTGTGATACAGTATCACATGTGTTGAACCATCCTTGCATCCCTGGGATGATTCTCACTTGATCATGGTGAAAAATATTTTTAATTACTGTTGGATTGGATTTACAAGTAGTTTCTTGAGGATTTTTTGTGTCTGTGTTCATTGAGATGTTGGCCAGTAGTTTCTCTCTCTCTCTCTCTCTTTTGTTGTTGTTTTTGTGTCCTTATCTAGTTTTGGTATTAGAGTAATGTTTGCCTTGTAAAGTGTGTTTTGGAAGAATCCCTTCCTCCTCTGCTTTTTTCGGATAACTTAAGGAGAATTGATATTAGGTACATTTTTAAGTGGCAAGATTCAGCAGTGAAGCTATCTGATGCTGACCTTTTTTTTAAAAAAAATAGGATTTATTATTGGTTCAATTTTGTTACTTGTTATGGTCTATTCATGTTTTCTGTTCTTCATGATTTATTCTTGGTAAGATTTATGTGTCTACTAGAACAGAGACCCTGCGCCTAACAGAAGAAAAAGTACACCCAAATCTCCACCATTTTGGCTTAGCAACTGACTTCCTTAACAGACTCATAAAGCACAAGAAGTAAAAACCAAGAATCAACAAATGGCATGGAATCAAACTAAAAAGTTTTTTCATAGCAAAGGAAATAAATGATCAGTAACATGAAGAGAGAGCCTGTAGAGTGGGCACAAATCTTTACCACATGCACCTCAGATAGAGCACTAATCTCCAGGATATATAAAGAACTCAAAAAAAACTTAACACCAAAAAAACAACTAACCCAGTTGATAAATGGGCAAGGGAATTGAACAGACACTTCACAGAAGAAGAAATATAATTGATCAACAAATGTATGAAAAAATGTCCAACATCTCTAGCACTTAGAGAAATACAAATCAAAACTACACTGAGATTTCATCTCACTCCAGTCAGAATGACAATTATCAAGAATATAAGCAACAATAAATGTTGGTGAGGATGTGGGGGAAAAGGTACACTCATGCATTGCTGGTGGTACTGCAAATTGGTGCAATCGCTCTAGAAAGTAGTGTGGAGATTTCCTCAGAAAACTTGGAATGGAGCCACCATTTGACCCAGTTATCCCACTCCTCCGTTTATAGCCAAAGTACTTAAAATCAGCATAGTGTAGTGACATGGCCACATTGATGTGTACTGCAGCTCAGTTCACAATAGTTAAGCTATGGAGCCAACCTAGGTGCCCATGATGAATGGATAAAGATGAATTGTGGTATATATACACAGTGGAGTATTACTCAGCCATAAAGAATGAAATGATGGCAATTGCCAGTAAATGGATGGAACTGGAGAATATTATGCTAAGTGAAATAAGCCAATACCAGAGAACTAAAGGCTGAATGTTTTCTCTGATATGCAGATGCTAATTTACAATAAGGGGTGGGGGCTTGGAAAGAATAGCAGTACTTTAGATTAAAAAGAGGGGAGAGGGGGCTGGGATTGTAGCTCAGCGGTAGAGCGCTTGCCTTGCATGCGTGAGGCCCTGGGTTCGATCCTCAGCACCACATACAAAGCAATAAAATAAAGACATTGTATCCATCTACAACTAAAAAAAAAAAAAAAAAATTAAAAAAAAAAAAAGAGGGGAGAGATAGTAGAATGAATTGGACATTATTACCTATGTGCATATATGATTACACAATCTGTGTGACTGATTCTACATCATATACAACCAGAAGAATGAGAAGTAATAACTCCATTTATGTATGATGTGTCAAAATACATTCTACTGTCATGTATAACTAATTAGAACAAATAAAAGATTTTTGTGTTTAGGAATTTGTTTCTCCTAGGTTGTCATATGTGTTGGTATATAGTTGTTACTAATAATCCTTTGTATTTCTTTGGTGTTAATTGTTTCATCTTTGAGTCTTTTCTCTCTCAGTTTAGCTAAGGGTTTATTCCTTTTATCTTTTTAAAAAACCACCTCTTTGGTTTTGTTGATTTTTTTTTTTTTTTTTTGTATTTTGTTTTTAGTCTTCATTTTATCTGTTTCTGCTCTAATCTTTATTATGTCTTTTCTTCTGCTAATTTGGGGTTTGGTTTCTTGTTTTTCATATTCATTGGCCTGTGATGATAGATAGTTTATTTGAGATATCTCTGCTTTTTAATACAGGCATTAATTGCTAATGCTTTTGCTATATATCCTACATGTTTTGGTTTGTTGTGTCTCCATTTTCATAGTTTCAAGAATTTTTAAAAATTTCTTGAAATTTTTAAATTCCAAGTATTGCTTTTGCTATATATCCTACAGGTTTTGGTTTGTTGTATCTCCATTTTCATAGTTTCAAGAATTTTTTAAAATTTCCTTCTTGAAGTTCTTCTCCATTTGTGTACAGTTTGTCAAAATGTACACATGTGTAAATGTACTGTCATGTGTAACTAATTAGAACATTTTTTAAAATAATAAAAAAAAGAAACTAAGCAACATGTGACTGATACATATGTAAGATGAACCTTCAGTTTCACCTAAATCATGTAGGGAGGGCTATTGGCTGACATCTTGACTGTAGTCTCCAGAGTTAGAATTACCCACGAGGTGCAGTGGTGCAAGCCTGTAATCCCAGCACTTAGGGAGGCTGAGATAGGAGGATCGCGAGTTCAAAGCCAGCCTCAGCAATGGCGAGGCACTAAGCAACTTAGTGAGACCCTTTCTCTACATAAAAAAAACACAAAATAGGGCTGGGGATGTGACTCAGTGGTCAAGTACCCCTGAGTTCAATCTTTAGTACCAAAAAAAAAAAAAAAAAGAATTATTCGCTAACTGTTAAGCTACTTCTGAATGCCTGTCCCACAGAAACTATGAGATCCTCTTCCCAGAAACCCACAGAAATTGTGAGACAATAATATGTGCTGTTTAAAGCCACTAAGTTTTGGAGGGAATTTGTTATGCAGCAGTAGATGGTTTCCTGCTTTTGCTGTTATGAATAAATCTGCAATGAATTTTCATGTAAAAATTTATTTCTTCCTTAATTTATTGATTGTTCAGAAATTAATTGCTTAATTTCTGTGTATTTGGATAGTTTTCAGTTTTTCTTGTTGTTATTTCCAGTTTTATTAAGTTTGTTGAGATTTGTTTTGTGCCCTAGCATATAGTCTGGAGAATCCTTGTGCTGTTGAATAAAATGTGTATTTGGTAGTTCTTGGGTGAAATGTACTGTGGATGTATCTTAAGTCCATTTGGCCTCCGGTGAAATTTAACTCTGCTGTTTGTTTTCTGTCTGGATTATCTGTCCATAGCTGAAAGTGATGTGTTAAAGTCTCCAAATATTATTTATTCAAGGTAATTGTTGAAAGGTAAGGTCTTACTGTAGCCATCCTATAACTTGTTTTTTAGTTTCGTTATAGTTCCTTTTTTTTCTCTCTGTTAAAATCCTCCTTGGTGGTTAATAATTTACTCTGGTAGGTTTTTGTTGTTGTTGTTTGGTTGGCTTTTAATTCCTTGCTTAATATTTTTTTCTTTTCCATTGTAGATTTTTGCTTTGTGGTTACCATGAGGCTTACAAAGTATGTCTTTTGATTATAACAAACTATTTCAGAATGATAGCATCTTAACCTGGTTGTAAAGATAAGAACAGAAATCAAAAAGAAAAAGCAAAGACTTTTTTAGTCTTCATGTGAAAGATATTTTTTTTTAATTTTTTTTTCTTAGTTGTAGATGGACACAATGTCTTTATTTTATTGCTTTGTATGTGGTGCTGAGGATCGAACCCAGGGCCTCACGCATGCGAGGCAAGCGCTCTACTGCTGAGCCACAATCCCAGCCCTGTGAAAGATATTTTAAATGGTTTACATATCATGCTTATAATAGCAGATCATTCTGAATTAATGTAATTACTCTTACCAGTGAGTTTCATATTATGCCATATTTTCTTCTTATTAATGTCTCAGTTTAAGGTACTTCATTTATTATTTCTTCTAAGACAGGTCTGGTCAATAAATATTCTCAGGTCTTATTTGTCTAGGAATGTCTGTCTCTTTTTAATTTCTAAAAGATAGATTTATTAAGTATAATATTCATAATTGACATTATTTCTTCTTCAGTGGTGTGAAAATTTCATGCCACTATCTGGCCTATAAGATTTCTGCTGAGAAGTCTGCTATAGGGCAAATTACACCACACCCCTACATGTTTCTTTTCTCTTGCAGCCTTTAGAATCTTTAGCCTTTCACTTTTCAGAGCTTGATTATCTTGGGAGTAGATTTGGTTGAGTTAAGTCTGACCTTTGACCTCCCAGAACTTGGAAATTTGAGAAGTTTTCTGTTATTACTTCTGTGAACAAGTTTTCTACCCCTTTAGCATTCTCGAACAACCTGAATCCTTGCTCTTTTAATATTGTCCCAAAAATTCCTATAAGTTTTCTGTATTCCATTTCATCCCCCCCCCCCAACTGTTTTTTTTTCCTCTCTCTCTCTCCTGTTTTCTCTCTCTCTCTCTCTTTTTGGTACCGGGTATTGAACTCAGGGGCACTCAACCACTGAACCACATCTCCAGCCCTATTTTTGTATTTTATTTAGAGACAGGATCTCCCTGAGTTGCTTAGCAGCTGGCTTTGAACTCAGTTCTCCTGCCTCATTCTCTCCAGCAGCTGGGATTACAGGTGTGCGCCACCACGCCTAGCCCTATTATTATTTTCATATAATGTGTCTTTAAGCTTACTAATTGTATTTTCAGTTTGATATATTCTACTATTAATGCCTTACATTGTGTTTTTAATTTCACTGCGTTTATTTTTCAGTCAAGGATTTCTGTTAGTTTGTTTTTTTTTTTTTAATTGTGTCCATTTGCTCTAAGTTTCTCTGTTAAGAGTATTGAAACATTTCTGGTTATGTTTTTTTGTTTTTTGAGGTTCATTGAATTTCCTTAAAAGAGCTATTTTATAAATTCTCTTGAGAGTTCCTCCATATTGATGATTATCTGGTCAGTTTCTGGCACATTAATTTGACTGCTAGCTAAACAATTTCCTGAAAGCTCTTTTTTTTTTTTTTTTAAATATTTTTTAGTTGTAGATGGATGCAATATCTTTATTTTATTTATTTATTTTTTTATGTGGTGCTGAGGATCGAACCCAGTGACTCACGCATGCGAGGCAAGCGCTCTGCCACTGAGCTACAGCCCCAGCCCCTTCCTGAAAGCTCTTGATGTTTGTTGGCATGCAGTATGATCTGGACATTGAAGGACTAGGTATTTATTCCAGGCTTCCTGTCTAGCTTTGTGCCTGTATTTTCAGAAATTCTATGCTAGTTGCTTGTTTTCTCTAAGCCTGTAGTCACTTCTACTATTTCAGCACTGATGGCACTCAGTTCCAGATTTGCCAGGAGTCTGCTGTTGGTGTTTTGTAATCATGTCAGTACTAGAGGGCAATTCAAGCTCAGGTTTTTCCCATATATACTGTTAATATGTTATTCAGAAAGAAACAGAAGAGTACTTAGAAAGAGAATCTTTACCCATAAGTCTCTCCTGGGGGCTAGAGTAGACTCAGGTGTTACCTGATTCATAGTTACAAGCCTTTTCCTGGGTTCTATGGTCGGAGAATGTGGGATTCTGCCTGGATCTGGCAGAGTCACTAGTGATGGACCAGCTCCAGGCTCCTGTGTCACACCTCTGGCCATCAGTGCCACCAAGATGTATAATACCCTCAACTCACAGCCCGTCAAGGCCAGCATAAGACACTGGGGTAGGACCAAGGGCTATACTGCTATGGGCTGAGGTGGAGTTGTGGCCCTAAACCATTGCAGGTGCAGGTATGCTAGCTAGAAAAGAGATCTGCTGGACTGGGACCATGTTGGCATTGGAGCTATTCTAGCAACTCTGTCCACAGGTGATCTGAGGATGGGCCATTAGTATCTGCCCAGTGTTAGGTTTCACCAGCTCAGCACTAAGTTTCAGAGCAAGTCTTGTGCTTACTCTCCTGTCCTATCCTCCACCAGTAGGTTCTGCACCACTGTGTGTTGCCTGAGGTTCAGGTAGTGTTGGTGAAGGGAGTTCATTGACTATCTAGTTCGACACTAAGCTGGGTCATGCTTGAGCCTCAAAGCTGCAAGGGCCTGCATAATCTCAGGTGCACTGAGACTAGTGCCACAGCTGGCAGGGATGCAGTCTGAAAAATGAGTCTATCCCACTGGGGAACTGTTATGTTTTAGATATGAGGTCTCCCCACAAAAGCTCATGTGTGAGACAATGCAGGGATGTTCAGAAAAATGATTAGATTATGAGAGTTACTTAATCCATTGATTCGGATTAACTGGTAACTGTAGGGAGGTGTGGCTAGAAGAAGTGGTCATTGGGGGAATGCTTTTGTGGTTTATATTATGCCTCTAGAGAGTGAGTGCTTCACTCTCTCTGCTTCCTGGCTGCCAAGTCCTGAACTGCTTTCCTCCTCCATGCCCTTCTACCATGATGGTCTCCTTACCTGAAGCCCAGAGCTTTGGAGTCAGCGCACCGTGAACTTAACCTCTGAAACTCTGAACCAAAATAAACTTCCTCCTCTGAATTGTTCCTGTAAGGTCTTTTGATCATAGCATTGCAAAATTGATTAAAATAGAAGCAGATTTCTGAATGGTGCTAGGGCAGTTCTAGAGTCCAGTCTGCAAGCACTAATCGGGTGAGAGCTATGCTGCCCATGGTTGGGGCATGGGTGGTCGATACCATCCATTAGCCACCAAAGCCAACACTAAGTTGGGTCACATCTGAGTCTCACAGTTCTGGGAACCTCCACTGTCTTAGGAAGAGGGCAGATGTGCTCCAGAGCTCAGTTCAAAGCTGGAAATAATGCAGATCGAAACTCAGGTCTGTCCCGCCTGAACACAAGTCTTTGCCCAATGCTGGGGCAAGTCTAGGGGCTCTGTCTGTGGACTCTGGCCTGCATAAGAGTTGCCAGTTTCTACCAGGTGCTAGGTCTCATTGTGGCAGACCAGGCATTGAGCTCTACAACAGAGTCCTACGGTTGTTTTCATTACTTGCTTTCCAGCAGGTAGAGTCTTACTTATACTCTGCTGCCCAAGGTTGTAGGAGGGATGATAGAAGTAATCAGTTGCCTGACCCAACACAGTTCCAGTAGTTCGGTCTGTGGGTATTGGTCTGGTGTAGGGGTCGTGGTCCTTTGCCCAGTGTTGGGTTTCACTGTGGCAAGCTTGGTACTGGATTTCACATCTTATACCTGGGCTGCTTGTAGCTGGAAAAAGAGCAATGTGGAATGATGTAGGCAACTCTTCTTCCTGCCGCCTTTAATGCCTTTTTTCGTTTTGCTGTCCTAAAAGCAGGCACTGTGATCTCTCACGTGACTTCCTTAGCTCTTATGAAGATATTTTGGTATGTGAAAAGCTTTTCAGCTTAGTATATTTGTGGGAAGATGGTCACAGGAGGATCTTACTCAGCTGTCATCTTGCTCTGCCTTTCATCATACTGTTTTAACTTGTTAAGTCCCATTATCTCAGATGTAGCACACCTTGGGAAATTTAAATTGAGCAACCAAAAAAGCCACTTATGGTAACTTTTGAAATAAATATTATTTTAGCATTTTATTCTTCGGAGAAAAATAATAGGTACATGATTAAAGCATTTGAATATATATCTTTATATTTCCTATACATGTGAATATATATATATATAAAGAATATATAAGGTCTAGATTATGATTTCCAACCTATTTTAATGCGTCTGTATTAGTTTCATTGAAATAGTCACAGAATTTAAAACCTGGGACTTAATGGGTTGATTACTATACCTTTGTAGTATATTTTGGAGTCAGGTAGTATAATGCCTCCTGCTTTCTTTTAAGGGGTAATATACTAGTGAGTTACATCACCAGTCCTTTTTATTTTTCATTTTGATACAAAGTCTCACTGTGCTTTTTTTTTTTTAATTTTTTTAGTTATTGATGGATCTTTATTTTATTCATTTATTATTTATATGTGGTGCTGAGGATCGAACCCAGTGCCTCACGCATGCTAGGCAAGCGCTCTACCACTGAGCCCCAGCCCCAGCCCCTCACTGTGCTTTTGATGCTGCCTCGAACTTGGCAATCCTCCTGCCTCAGCCTCCCAAGTATCTGGTATTACAGGTATAGTAGCTAGTATCACTGAGGCTGGCTCAGGCTTTTGTTCATTTTGCTCAAGATTTCTTGGTTATTTTGGTTTTGTTTTGTATGGGTTTGTTTGGGGGGTTTTGTTTCATAAAATTCAAAATTCTTCATGAATTTTGATTGTGCAGTGAACAGTGTCAATGGTATTTTTTTTTTTAATATTTTTTTAGTTGTAGATGGACACAATGTCTTTATTTTATTGCTTTGTATGTGGTGCTGAGGATCGAGCCCAGGGCCTCACGCATGCTAGGCAAGCGCTCTACCACTGAGCCACAATCCCAGCTCCTGTCAATGGTATTTTAATAGAGATTGTATCAAATCTGGAAATCACTTTGGATAGTATAGGAATTTTAACAGTATTGATTTTTCTAATCTATAAACACAAGATGTCTTTTCATTCCTTTTTGTTCTCTTTAGTCTTTTGTTAGTGTGTCTTAGAGTTTTCATTGTAGAGATCTTTTTTCTTTGATTAAATCTGTCACAAGACTTTTTTTTTCTTTTTCTTTTTCCCAGAGTCCAAGTTTTTAACCACCTTCCACATGATTTGGAGAAGATTCTTCGGTATAATTTTTCAATATAGAACCATACCTACAAAATATATATGATAGAATTGAATCTGTACTGATCTTAAAATTCGTCCTGAGCGATCTCTGGGTTGGACTCGTTTTCTAGGTGAAAAAGAGACTGGGTAAATTATCTTGGTTAGTGAAGGTTTTGGATAATTAATTTTTTTAAGTTGAAAATTGTATGTGATGAATTAATCATACCATAGATAAATTTACTAGTGTTAGACTTTAAGACACAGCTTGGAGCCGGGCACAGTGGCTCACGCTTGTAATCCCAGCACTTTGGGAGGCTGAGACAGGAGAATCGCAAGTTCAAAGCCCGCCTCATCAATGGTGAGGCGCTAATCAACTCAGTGAGACCCTGTCTCTATATAAAACATAAAATAGGGTTGGGGATGTGGCTCAGTGGTCGAGTGCCCCTGAGTTCAATCCCCAGTACCAAAAAAAAAGACACAGCTTGGTATGACAGTGTAAACTAAGGAAGGGGATAAAAATCTCAACCTAATTAGAAATATATTTAAAAGAATCACTACTCATATATGTGATGTTCCAAATATGAATTTAATATTTCATTCAACAGTGAAATTGAAAGCCCATAGAATATACCTATAATGAATGCTATCTGTATAGATTGTTTGAAGGTTGTAAAAAAAGAGCTGCTTGTTGTAGGATGGCAGTGGTCCCACCACTTCAGTTTACTCATCTTCTTACAAAACAGACTGGCAGAGGGTTTGGCCGATCTGTTAGGAAGTATAGTCATGCATTGGTTAACAACAGGCACGTGTTCTGAGAAATGCCTCCTTAGGTAATTTGTTGTACGAGCATCATATAGAGTGCTTACAGAAACCTAGGTGGTAGAGCTCAATCACTTGATGAAGTCTTTTGATGCAGTCAAGAGATGTGGTAAACAAAATGTGAAGCTGCTGCCAGTGTAAGATGGTGTCTTGTTTTATGGTGAATGTTTAAAATATTAGTAGGAGTATACTTTATAATAATAAAAAGTACAATATAGTAAGAACATACAGCAGTAACAGTCATGTATTATCATTACCAAGTGTTTTGTACTACAAATAATTGTGCGATACTTTTATACAAATGGCAGTGCAGGTTTGTTTACTCCAGAATCATCACAGACACATGAATAATGTATTACACTGTGACATTACTGTGATGATGAGGTGACTAGGCAATAGAGATTTTTCATGTCCATTATAATCTTATGGGACAACTGTTGTTCATGTGGCCTATTGGTTGAAATGTCAGGCAGTGCATGACATCACTTCTTCACCTTCCTTTTTCTCCTTAGGTGGAACTCACTATTTTATACCTAATCTTGAGCTGCTACTTGTTCTTCTAATACCCCTGCATGATTTCTTCAGTGTTTTATTGTTGCAGTTACAGAAACAGATGTTAGATCTGGGATGTCACTACATGGCTCTTTTTCTGTTTTCCTCATGACTTCCCTTTTTCAGACTCCCTTTTTCAAGTGCTCTGTAGGTAAATGATCAGTGCCCCTTTAAATCTAATGTTTAAATTTATGACTGAAGAAACATTTGTAGGAGGTTTTCTGTAATAGATTTTACTGATTTTTTTCTGTAATACACATACTGTGAGCCTAACAGAACAGTACCTCAAGCCTGTTTAACAGGTTATTGGTACACAATCCCCCCAAATCCCCTTTCCAAGCCTAGCATTACATGGTCAACAGGATCCTTGCTGTCTTCTGTAAACAAAATACCATAACCACCTACATTATATTCGAGAAAGAATTAATCAGCTTGCCACTGCAACCATCCTTTGTTCTGGGAGGTTCTTTTCTGTCTTTTTTTTTTTGTGTGTGTGTGTGAAGGCTTAGCATTTTGTGACCCTCAAATCTCTGGAAGGACTGTGATTTACCAGACATGTAACATATTTACCAGAGTGACATAGAACATACCTATAAACCAGTGGTTCTCAACATACCTGTAAATTGGTGGTTCTTAGTGTATATCAGAGCTACTGATAGGGCTTCCTAAGCTACAGA
Source organism: Geosciurus inauris (assembly GCA_004024805.1). NCBI lineage: Eukaryota > Metazoa > Chordata > Mammalia > Rodentia > Sciuridae > Geosciurus > Geosciurus inauris. The sequence goes on along the minus strand of PVHX01005640.1, from coordinate 5,800 downwards.
CCACCGGACCCACCCATCTCAGAAATTCAGGGGGTGGGGCCTGAGAATTTGCATTTTTGCTAGGTTCACAAATGATACTGATGGTGCTGGTCCAAAGTTTCACAAGTTGTTACTTAATGTGTGGTAGGATTTAATTCTGGCTAATTTTAAAGAAAATAAACTCACTAAAAAGATTTGGGCCAGGTGTGATGGCACATGCCTGTAATCCCAGTGGCTCAGGTGGCTGAGGCAAGGGGATCACGAGTTCAAAGTCAGCCTCAGCAACTTAGCAAGGCCCTAAGCAACTAGCTAGACCTTGTCTCTAAATAAAAATTTTTAAAAAGGACTGGGGATGTGGCCCAGTGGTCAAGTGCCCCTGGATTCAGTACCCAAAAAAAAAAAAATTGGGGGGTTAACTACAGAATTGCTTGGAGTACTGGAGAAATAGACTTGAAGCTAGGTAACCATGATCCATTCTTTCCTATTACAGATTTGATATACTACTGCTGCACTGAATATTGAGTGCCAAAGCTTACACTACTGACCAGCTATACTATACACCGTCTTTGTTGGCAGACTGGTAGCTACCAGTTTGGATTCTGTAGTTTTTGATTCTTGCTGTTACTAGCTTCTGATTCAAAGTCTGGTATTGATGTGTCTGGTAGCAATTGAGTAATTTGCTCATGTTTTAGTTGTATGGGAGCTTGTGGTGGGGGTGGAGGCTGGTGTTTTCAGCTTTCATGGTGGGAGACAAAACTACTAAAACTTAGAAGGTAGAATATTCTCCAAAGAAGAGTTCATTCATGGGTTGGTTTAACTGGTTAGATATTTTTTTAAAAATACTTTTAGTTGTAGGTAGACATAATAACTTTATTTATTCATTCATTTATTTTTATTTGGTGCTAAGGATCAAACCCTGTACCACACGCATACTAGGCTCTACCACTGAGCCACAACCCCAGCCCACTGGTGAGATACTTTTGAGTATATGATTCAAGAGTTGTAAAATAACATCTAGGGCCCAAATTAGCCTACAGGCTATTTTTTGTAAATAAAGATATATAGGAACTCTGTTAAACCCATTCATTTATGTATAGTTTAGCTGTTTTCATGCTGCAGAGGCAGAGTTATATAGGTGTGATAGAAATCATTTGATCCACAAAATCTGTATTTTACTAGCTCACCCTTTATAAAGTTTGTCAACTCTAAATAGGAGTGATGCTAATATTTCAGTTCACATCAGTGCAGACACCATAATAGATGTTCTAGGGAACAGCAAGTTCTTTTAGCCAAATTGCTTTTCTGTAATATGGAGATTACAGGTAAATAATTGGTCAAACTTTCAGACATTTGAAGAAGCATCTAAAGTGATAAGCTTTTTTGAGTCTCTTTAGCCTGAGAACTAACAATGTATATACTGAAAAATTGTTAATGATATTGAGACTTTAATAAGTTAAATTACCAATTCTTTGTCAGATATTCATGTCATGGTATTTCTTTTCTTTCTTTTTTCCCCGTCCCCTTCAGTACTGGGGATTGAACCCAGGAATGCTCTAACATGGAGCTACATTCCCAGTTTGTTTTTTTGTTTTTTGTTTTTTTGCTTTCAGGGGATTGAACTCGGGGTTACTTGACCACTGAGCCACATCCCCATCTTATTTTGTATTTTATTTAGAGACAGGGTTTCATTGAGTTGCTCACCATCGCCACCATGCCCAGCCCAGCTTTTTTTTTGAGACAGGTATTTCTAAATTACCCAGGCCGTCCTTGAACGTGAGAGAGATTCTCCTGCCTCAGCCTCCAACATAACCAGGATTACAGGCATGCACCACTGTATTCAGTGTTGTGGCATTGTTAAAGATGAACCAAAGATGTCCTCTGACTTGAGAACAAAGGAAATTATATGATATAAATTTAGCTGAGAATTTCAGAAAATTCTGGTGCTTTTTAACACTTAGCCTATCTTTACCTGCTAAGTCAAGTTATAGGAGTTCTGATTCTTTTTGCCATATGTAACCCTTGCATTTTAGAGTTTTCAGGACTTGTTTGATACTAAAGCAAAATTGGTATCAAAAATCACAAGCATATTACCATAGGATAGGCACTTTGTGTATGTGTTGCCTGGGTTATAATGACTCCTAACTCAAAGGGTAGGGTTAGCTATGTTTGTAGTATGGTCTTCCTGTGGTATTCTTATTGGATTAATTCCAGGACCATGGGTAAACCAAACTGTGGATGTTCACCAAACTTTGTGGATGTTCAGGTCCCTTATATAAAACTGTAGTATTTGCTTATCACCTCGGCACATCCTCCCCCATATAGTATAAAATATCCCTAGATTACTTGTAATATACCAAATAAAATGTAAATGCTATATAAATTATAGTTATGCTGTATCATTTTTAAAATAATGACAAAAAAGGTTTCTACATATATAGATGCATTTTTGAAATACTTTCATCCTATGATTAATTGAATTCATGGATGTGGAACCAGTGGATATGGAAGGGAGAATATATATGGCCATTGTTTTGGAATTCTTTGTTCATGTGATTAGACAGACAGATAGATAGGGAAATAATACTGTAATTATTCACAGGTGATGTTGTTTGTATGGAAAGAATCCAGAAGAATGTACAAATCCTGAGAATTAAGTGATTGGGGGGGCCTGTGTACATAGGGTGCTTTATTCTCCACAGAATGATAACATGTTTCGGTGAGTTGGGCTTGAGCCAATATCTGCATACGTGCAGAACTGAATAAAGTGGGTCTCTGAGCCGAAGTCTGATTTGCCTTGATGTGAAAGGGTGATGGGTAGGACTTTACAACCAGAGATGTGTTCAGACCTGTGCTGGTTCTGGCCTGGAATGTAGAGAGATGAGGCAGCTCTCAGAGTGGTCACTTCCAAGCAGGAGATGCCTGCCAGGCTTGAAGGGCTTTCTGTATCACATCTTCCCCACTGGGCATCCGATATCTCCCGAGCCCAGGAAGGAACTCCTGGTGCGGGCAGGCTTACTCTAGTCATTGTTCTTTTCACCATCTGTGTGTGTTCTGGGTCCATGGGAATAAAGCTGTGACTGCTTAGTGCAGTAGCTCCCTCATCATCTTCATCCTCACTCTCTAATAATGGTTCTGGCAAATGAAGCCCCAGGGCCTAGATTAAATCCTGGATGTCAGCAACTACATCTTCTCCATTCCTCACTGGTGTGAGCTTCACCTCCTCTTGTTCAGGCTCTTGGTTTAGGGACTGGTGGTAGTAGCAGCCAGGCCTGCCCATGTTTCCTCTTGCTCTTCTTCAGCTCCTCACTGCTCCAATCCCCAGTGCCTTCAGTAGGGCTCTGATGTGGCCCCAGTTCTTCAGTCTGATTGGGGAAAATACGCTCAGGGCCCATGGTATCTCCCCCTAGAACTACTGCAGCCATCCAGGCAGGTGCCTCTCAGAGCCCACAGTTGTACCTGCCAAATTAAGTGAATTTATCAGCAAGATTGTTGAATTTGAGTTAAATATGTAGACTACTACAAAGCATTTTTAGTCTGGACCTATAAAAAAACAGATGTCAAGACAGCATTATAAATGCAAGAGATATACTAGGGAATGCCTGTATATTAGGGGGATGCCTGTATTCCCCTGTATTAAGGAAATACTTGAGCAAAAATGGAGAAAGAGAGCTGGAAGAGCAGTCATGTCAGGATGCTGGTGTGACCCTCTTGAAGGAGAGGGGGAAGGAAAATTGCATAGGCGGCCTTAGATTGCAGTGCGATTCTGTAAAAGTTTAGTGAGATAGATGGGAAATCCTTGAACCTATTGGAGTAGGTCTGAGTCTCCCAGAACTTGATTGCTCTAGTATCTCTGCAGGCTCAGTCATTGTTTGGGAGTATTTCAGGGAAGGTTGGCCCCCATGTAAACATGATGAATTACACAGCACAGTTAACAGAAGCATTTGATCAGTTACACTTTCTGTAGTTGGGGATCTGAGAAGCACATTTTCAAGACCACTTGAAAATATGCTACCAGGCTATAGTAATTAACCCATTAAGTCCTGGGTCTAAATTGTGTAAAGATTAAGTATTCTAATGAGAATTCTAATCTTTTGTTCCATTCTTTGCACATTTGGCTCCATATTATCACAACATTAATTTGTGTAAGCATTGTTTGTGCATACATGTTAAAATGTTGGAACTTTTTGTAAGTGAAGATATATTCTTTTGTGTATCTGCATTTGTGAAAGATAAAATTTCTTGAGATCTTGGCTCTGAGTAACTGCATGTGTGGTGGTGAGCATCACAGTTTTTCAGTTGTACACATCAGAAGACTTAGGTTGTCTGTCATGGTGTTTCAGATGAATGTAGTTAGAAAGCTGGGTGCACATAATTACCAACCATGCTGATACACAATTATACAGTTTGCTCTTTGATCTGTTTCTTTATGAATATGGCACATCTGCTCATAACTGTTACACCCACATTTGCAACTGTGGTTAGTGTACCTGAGTGTTTATGCTTGATGTGGTGCATACCTCTTTTCCTAGTTCTAGGGAGGCTTAAGCAGGGGGATTTCAAGGTCATGTTCAGCCTGGGCAACTTAGTGAGACCCTGCCTCAGAAAATAAGGTTTGGGTGTGTGTAGCTCACTGAGTATCTTGAGTTCAATCCCAAGTACTAAAAGAAAAGCAGTAAATCTATGTGTCATTGCCTACTTTATTGGGTAAAGTGGCCATTCAGTCATATTATTACACATTTCACAAATAAATTCCCCTTTTAAAATATAGACAAATGTCTTAAAGATTTTTAAAAATTGTTTTGTATAATTATATCTCATAATTTTCATTTTTGGGGATTTTAGACTTTAGGGATTTTGGTCTTTGAGGATTTCAACAATTGGGATTTTGGCATTCAGATTTATGTCTTTCAGGATTATGGCTCAAACCCCACCTGTACTTTTTTTACTATGAGTTGAGTCCACTGGTAGGACATTTTGCTGTGTGGGATTTCATTCCTGTGGTTTAGGCATTCATAAGCCCCTGATTGTAGACCTAGCTGAAGCTCCAAGATAGGAAATATATACCCAAATTCAGATGATAGAGATATATCCCTACAAAATGATCCTCAGAAACCGGGCGTGGTGGCTCACGCCTGCAATCCCAGCACTTTGGGAGGCTGAGACGGGAGAATCGTGAGTTCAAAGCCAGCCTCAGCAATGGCGAGGCGCTAAGCAACTCAATGAGACCCTGTCTCTACATAAAACACAAAATAGGGCTGGGGGTGTGGCTCAGTGGTCGAGGACCCCTGAGTTCAATCCCTGGTACCAAAAAAAAAAAAAATGATCCCCAGAGGTAGGAAGGACATGTAATCTACTTGTTCCTAAGTAACTGGTTATTCTTGCAAAATAGTCTTGTATCAGGAGCTCAAATGGTTGGTCTCTGTTGCTGATAGATCAACCTGGATTAAGTGGGAGTTCATACTGTTAAACACATGCATGGCCTCCATCTTGTGTCAGCATGGTCATTCCATTCATGTACTCATTGTACTAGTTCTGGGATATCTGATGGTGAAGGCTAGCTAGTGTTAACTGGCCAAGTCATTTTGTCATTGTAAATTTTTAGTGCCTATTCCATGGTTGATGTTTTTGAGGAACCATTTCATAACTAAAAAGAGTGGTTGTAGTTATTAAACTGGTTTTGTAAATAGTATGATTTGTGCTGAACACCTCCTGGGAATCTGGAATTTTGGAATGTGCTAGATAGAGGGTGCTTATGTGACCTTTCCTCAATAAAAATTTGGCCCTGTTTTTTGGTTTTGGGGTTTTTTTTGTTTTTTTTTTT